>JARVJO010000096.1:13556656-13572458 GCA_031762555.1 Cynodonichthys magdalenae
ATGTGTTCCGATCACTCTATCACATAAGAATAAGAGTTGTAGAACTTATTGGAAACTCAAGACAGCCATGACATTGTTTTTTACAAGTGTATGTAAACTTTTGACCACAACTGTATGCTATGAGGGCAACAGTATGTTAAAAAATGACCACCATCAGCCAAAACAGATGTTAACTGAAACAGGTACACTAGTGCATCCTGATATTTTAAACGTTAACATTTTAATATGACATATATTTCAACCTCCCTATATATGCCATTTTAGAAAATCTAACCGTTTTTTTTATTTGTCACTTTTACTTTTAATACTTAAGTACAAAAAATATCAAATAATTTAAGAGTTTTACTCAAGTAATATTTATAGAGGAGACTAACTTTTACCAAAGTAATTTCTGGTAAGGTACTTGTACTTTTCCTCAAATATCACTTTGAGATACTTTATATAACACTGTGAAGAGCTTTTCCTGCAGTGAAGAAATGTTCACAATAAAAATGAGGAAAAAAGCAGAAGTAGTTGTGTTGAGGTTTTTGTCACAGTATAAATCACTGTGATATGTATTCATTCACAGACTTGTCCCATGTTTTACAATAATAAACTGCAGAGTCCTGCTCCTCTATAGTTTTAATGGTCAAACGATAATCGGATGTTGACTGACGAGTAGATGTGAACTTTGGAGATGAAAACCCAGAACCATAGGTAGGTGAGCTGTATGTGTGATGATCTAACAGCACAAACTGAGGAACTCCTCCTGGACTCTGTTTATACCAGCAAGCACTGCTATCAGTAATAGATCCCAGGTTACAGTCCATGGAGACTGTCTCTCCTTTCCTCACCGTCACAACATTTGGCTTCTGGGTCACCAGCGTCACACCACTCACACCTGGAAACAACAAGACGACATGAAGTGAAGAGAAACACACAGACTGATGGATCCAACATGAGGTCAGATCTGCAGGAAGTCCTCCTCCTTACATGTTAGAGCAGTGATGAGAGTGCAGAGGCTCCCCAGCATGTTGTCAGTGTGAGCTGAGAATGATGTGGAACTTGGAAAGTGACCTTACTGCTGACAGATCAGAGAGTTTAGAAGAGGTGCTGGAGGAGCCGTTTAATACAACACTGAGGCTGACAGGAGGGACTGGAGGAGGAGCTTAGAATCATTTAGTATGGTATGCATGGTTTGTGAGGTTTTCAGTTTACTGTGTACAAAGAAAGAATTTCCTTTTCAAGAAGTCAACAAATCAGTTAGGCTTCATTGAATCTTTATGTTGAGTCTACACAGTTTCAGATTTCATTCCACAATGATGAATTTATGTTTTATAACACACCTAACATTTCAGATGTTTTACTTGAAATATCTGATATCAACTAAGTCTAAGCTTTTTCCAAAAATTTTGCAGCATTGCCAGCAAAGTTGCATTAAATACTTTTACATTCATTGTGAGACATAAAAGAGATAAATTGTTATGTTTTTTTCCCTGATTCTCCTTTCTTGCAGGGCTCACCACAGTGATTCAACTTGCATGAAAGAGTTTGTCATTTCACACCAGATCTGCTTCTTATTACAACATGGGTTTAAACCTGCAGTCTCAGGATTAGAGGACCTCAGAGGACCACTACTGCAGTCCCCCAACAATATAAGATGAATAATGAGCCAAAAATTATCATGATCCCATGCTACAAATAGAATATGTGAGCTGTTGGATTCAGAAAGATTCATCAAAGTAAAATTATTTTCATCATGGTCTAAATCTCTGTGTTTTTAATGACACAGGTGTCACATGTTTTACAGTAATAAACAGCAGGAGATAAAAACCCAGAGCCTCGGTGAGCTAACTGTACGTTGAAATTCACCACTAATCTGTTTATACCAAAAAGCAGCCCTTTCAGTAACAGATCCCAATTTACAGTGTCTGGCTCTCCTTTCCTTACCATCACTCCACTCACACCTGGACACAACAAAACCACATGAAGTCAGGGGAAACTCACAGACTGCTGTTTCAGAAAATAAGCTGAAGATTCAGTTGCTGCTGTCATGTGGTTTTGTTTGTGCATCCATGTGTGCATTTTCCTCTTTAAACCTGCAGAGATCCAATGCTGCTCTCTAGTTTCAGGTACATGACTCTACACTCTGAATATATTTTTTCTCATCCAGCTGTGGCCACAGACATTATTAAATGTTTGTTTCTCCAACTTTATGTGTGCATTTAAATTATTTTAGAACTTATATTAATATAATTTAAAACCATGTTAAAAAAAATATCTGAGACATTACAGCACAACAAATAGTATGTACGAAAGGGAAGCTTATAACTCAACGAAAGTTTTTGACATGGTTTTGGTCTCAAGTGATGATTTTAGGGCTACAAACACTGACTTGTCTCTGTCATACTGTTTGTGGCCACTTGGTTGTGTAAAAGAGGAACTAGGGGACAAATGAAATGAGATTTAGGGAACAGAAACATAATCTGATACGTAAAAAAGTTTTTACAATTGTTTTAAATCTTTTTTGCAGTCTTTTGAGAAGTAAAGATCAGATCCTGTTTGTTTGATGTTGTGTAAATTAAGTTACCACCTGAATGAAATATTTATTTTAATAATTTATTCAGAAAAAAATTAAAAAAAAAAAAAAAAGACTGACAAAATATATAAGTGAAAAAGAAGATCTCAGAAACTTGTCAAAGCAAACATATCTATAAAACAGTTTTACATAATTATATTCCAATTATCTGCAAAGGCAAGGTTTTTGATTATTTGTTTATGTTTAATTTGAGTTTATTTTTAATAAAAACAAGCTGTCGAAGTTAAACCTTCAAAACAGAACAGCATTAAACATCAAAGTCGGAAAATAATACTGGTATGATCTGTTTATATAAGTTGAATTTTTATAATGATATTTCAAATAATATACAAACAAACAACAATAACAACAATAGCGACTACAGAAATTAGACTTTTTAAAACTTTAAACTTTTATTTTAATTTTACAAATATAACTATGTTTTTATTGTTTTGTAATATATTGAGAAAAACGTATTTGCAGATGCGGTACCGCTTCCCAGGCGCTTTAGTTTTATTTTGAAAAGTGCGACCGGAAACACTAATTTTCTAAGTCACCTCACATCAAAGGGAAATGTTGCTCAGTTCGTCTGAACCGAAGCTGAGACTCGAACATAAAATGTGGACCTTTAGGTCTGTGAAATTTGTCAAAAAGCGGCACGAGGCGCCCGGTTTGGACCGACTTGTGGCCCGAGGTTTATTCTGAAAGGTACGCAAACAGGAAGTGAGCAAATGTTTGGATCCGTCAAGATTTTAGTCCACAAAATTGGTACAGAAGAAAACGGATTGTTCCCACCTGGTGAACGGAAAGAAGGTGGCGCGTTGCGGGTCTTGTTGTCAAACAAATGAACAAACAGATAGAATGAAAAACAAAATGACAACAACCGCAATCCACATCTGTCTGCAAATGTGCTCGAGCTGAAGGTGAAGCAGGATTGTCGCGCGCGGCTTTCTGGTAAAGGTGCGATGGAAGAAAATGCGCATTAGAATTTTTCCTTCAGGTCAACTGGATCTCAGCAGCACCTGAGTTAGGGTTGGATTTTTTCCCTGCCCCCTTGTTTTTATTCTTCCTGTGGTTTGTGGACTTCTGTTGTGCAGCGCAGTGAGGAGGAGGATGGTCTTTGCCCTTCATCTGATTGTCATGTCTTCGGCGTTTTTCAACCCCAGTTTCGCCTTCAGCTCCCACTTTGATACAGGTAAGAGTCAGACTGAGAGGGAAAGGAAAGGGCTGGTTTCTGAAATAGCTGCTTGTCTTTTTTTTTCCATAAATCTGCAGACTTATTCAACGTTTTTTTAAAATTATTTATATAATGCTTATAATTAGACTTGTTATTATTATCATAAAACAAAAATCTAACTGAGCTCAGGGGTGGTGGTCCCTCCTCCAATCAGCCACAGAGCTCGGTGACAAGAGGGTTAAAAGTTCTGCACTAAATCTGCATAGTCCCACACATGCATCAATGCAGCTGTGCATGCATGTGTGTGTGTGTGTGTGTGTGTACTTTCCGGTGCATGCATGTTAAATGACAACATTGAGGTGCATGGTTCGGCTGTTTGAGTTTTCTTTAGATGCTGCGTTTAATCATCCTCCGGTTGTCAGGGCGACGGGTTCCCTGGCAGAGGCAAGCCCAGGTGTTGCTGCAGTGCTGTGGGACCACACGGAGCAGGTCAGCCCAGCTCTCAGCCAGGCTGGGGGGGTGGTGGAAGGTAGGAGGTCGGGGTCCAACTGGATCAGAAGAAATAACTGTGTGTAAATGTAAACAGGGCTAAAGACAGAGTTCCCCCCGTGCTGGGCGCAGTGTGCTGAGCATACAAATGACAATGAGCTCAGTGCTTCTCAAGTTTCACGCTTCATGTGTCCAACCCAAAACCTCGCTCTCTGACTAATCTCTGACTCCTTTTTTTGTCCACTTATTCCACCCTCCTCTTCCTCCCTGCACACCCCTTTCTCTCTCTTGCGTTGACACTTTGTAGGGTGCAGTGGCTCCAAATGAAGGGGCTTCCATTTAAAACGAGCTTATCTGCAGAATTTTCTTGCCCCTGTGTATATGCAATGTTCCAAAACATTTTGAAAAAATATCTCATAATCACCAATATAAGATAAATAAGATAAAGCTCGAGTAAACAGACAAATCTGAGCGTACTTAAAGAGGCAGCATCAAAAAACACAGAGGTCAGTGTCATGTTTGGAAAACAGGTACAGTGGATGCTGAGGTGGCTGTTCCTGGTTCTGTGGAGTCCAAAGTGAAACAGACCTGCCTCACAGGAGGTTATCAATTGAATTATGGCTTAAACACCTGCTAACATTTGTTCTTCTGGGCTGACGTGTAAATCTATATATTTTTGTTTTTGTATTGTGTCTCCTGTCATGATCTAGACTCCTTAGAAGAACGAAGCTTCACTAGATCCTTTTGCTCCCTAGTTATTAGACTTGAAATCAATGTTGCTACGGCGATGGAGTGGGCGTGTCAGAAGGGGGCCTATCCTCTCTGTAGCCTGCAGTTAGAAAAGAGAAAAAAACAAGTCCTTTAAAGAGAATAGTTACTCTCAGGAAGAGACAAATATGATCAGTATGAATAAATTGTAAAGCGACTGGGGTATCAGATGTTCCCACCATTTTTATCAGAGCTGTTCAGTTGGGTTTTGCACTCAAGGTCTGAGTTCATTTGACATCAAAGCTGAAGTGTAGACAGCGTTTGAACTTTTGCACCCCTCAAGCTAACCTCCACAGCTGCACATCCTCCCTGCGCTCTGGGCTGTGTGAGAACAGAGTGTGCTCTACCTCCACACACACACTCCCACAACCACATACATCCAGATTTATAGGGAAAAACAGCCACCGGGCCAGGTTTTCATCATATTTCATGGATTTATATAAGCCATCGGCAGCAATAGGCACACGCAAACAGCACCGCAGAACACTGACTGAAGCAGCTTTCACATGACCAAGCTGGGGTCTGCTATCTGTGGCATTCTGCACCAACATCATCTGGCTTCATATAACTTCAGCACCATGGAGAGTTCTCTCATTTGCCATAGGAAAATGTATGAAGGTGCACGCTCTGTTCACACGTGATGTGGGTTGTTTTACCGTCAGGCAGGCAACATACAGACCGAGCTGGAAGGGAGCAGCGCTACATGCTGACGGTGCAGCACCGTGGGAGTTTGTCTTTCAGCACTCTCTTCTGATGCCTGGAGGTGGCAGTGGCATCAAGCTCACGCTTTGCGTCCCTCTCGCGCCGACAGTACAGCGTGCATGGTGCACCTTCCGCATGCAGGAGGCCCCACACGTGCACACATCAACATACTCGCGGCTGCAGGCTGCAATCATTTATATCAGAGAAATAAAAAAAAAATCACTGAGCTCTTCCCTTTGATTCAGTCAGAACAAGCACTGCTGACTGTTTGATTATTCATCCACCCATGTGTAGCACAGAGCACTTTGCTTGTGTAAGTCTGCCTCTGGAGGGGGGATTGGAATAAGAATAAAGTGGATTAAAGCAGCGAGGGCGACCTTTCCACGTCGTCGGCGTGCTCTCAATGTAAAGACGCGGTGGCTCTTGGTTTTTTTCTTTTTGTTATAAATGTTGGAGGCTTGCTCATGTGAGGAGCAGAGGAGGCATGTAGTGTTTAATTTATTATCAAGACGAGCAGAGTTTTCTTGTGTCTGCTCTGAATTATTAAGCTCTAGAAGCAATTTACTAACATCTCACATAGTAGAGGATAGGTCTGGAACGTTAGCTAGACCTTTTGGGATCAGTTAGCCTTCAAAATAAAAAATGAGAATCAGTCTCAGCTGCAAAATTTTTGCGTTAGCTAAAATTCCTTTACTGCAGCAGCCATCTTGAATCAGATTATCTCCAAATTTGAATCCCAATTCTTCCTCTCTGAGAATTTTGCTAAAACCTGTTCTATGGTTCATGAGATATTTTGCTAACAGACAAACACACATAAAAAGCATCGTCATTATCACCCCGCCTTCACAGGAAATAATGTATTGACAGTAACTCGCCATATTGTTGCACCGTTTGCACTTCTGTTATTTCCTCACTGAAATGACAACCCTCCCCCACGACACACACCTCTGCATAAACACACACACAGCCTTTATCTGCATCACGAGAGTCTGACTGAAATGTCATCTTAAGTTCATTCCAAACACATACTTGAGAAATGCTTTTGTTATGCGGACGCATCTGCATGTGGCTCGCACACGCATCTAATTTGTGTTCATCAGCCGGAGCTGTAAACATGCGAGGCTCCTGGAATGTGAGTGGGGAAAATGTGCTGTGTCAGCAGAGACTCTGATACAAAGCATGCTAAGTTATGTGACTGAATGTAGTGGTACATTAATGGAAATAAAATGTGTAGTACGGTTTATTTCAACAAATATAGCAAAGAAACGGTTCATGTTATCCAGCGTTTTTTAAAACAAACGTTTGTTGCAGTGGTCATTAGCTCAAATTTATATTCAGTTTTTTTTCTTTTACACCCACGACAGACTTATAATTAAATCATTATCATTAAGACACAAAATAATTACAGATTGCAGTATAAATTACTGCTGTTCTAATAACAAAACATTAACCGGGCATTTTATGCTGCACTCAAATTGTTAAATAAGGAGCTTAAATAAGATTTGGGCTGAGGAATAATTCAGTCTATATTATCATCTATTCATGTAAGTGAGTGATCAGAAAGTTTAAAGTATTTATTTAGTTTGGCAGAATTTGCTGACTGCATCAATATGTCTGAAAGAGCAATCTGTTATTAAACTTTTGAGGCTGGTATAGGATTTTTTTTAACTGTTTTTTTTTAATTATGTTCCCATTTCTCAGCAAAATCAGTTTGATCACTGGCTGGACTTAAATCAAAATTTTAGAAAGTAATCATTGGGTGTACGACTCTTTACCTGGGTAGGTCCAGTTCAAGATGGCTGCCACAGCTAATTAATATTAGCCAGATTAGCAGTAATTACAGCTTTGGCTGCTACTTTTTTTTTTTTTCTTTTTGGTTGCACATCTGACATAATGTATGACCTCCAAGTTATTGTGTTATTTTTTAATTTATTTTGGGTTAGAATCAATACGTGCACTGAAATGGTTCTTTGGTGTTGAACTTTGTAAATAATCGATGATAAAAGGATTAAGATGCAAAGCTCATCAGTTACAGTTATTGAATATTAGGAGTTATGCTCATCGGCAAACACAGTGCTTCCAGCATTCTGCTATGGGTGAATTCAAAAGTCAAGCTGGAGTTAAACATATTCAGAACTGAATTCAAAAATCTCCATTTTATAAAGAGAACATAAGTAGCAAACTATTTATTTAAATGTGAAAAGGCATCTTTGTTTTACATTAATAGTTTGGTAAGCAGCTGATTATATAATGGTTATAACAGACTGTTTTATTGGTGCAAATCAAGGATTTAGATTAAATCCACCTAATTAATTATTCATAGCAGTAACACCATTCCATTGATTTCCTTGTTTGTTTCGTTGGTTAACCTGACAGATTAATGCATAAAACCAGTCCAATGTAGGCTTTCAGGAGACGAACATGACAGGCGTGTAATGCTGATCAATGGTGGTCCTCCTGGGCCTTCACTCCCAGTTAATGACAGTTATCATGGTTGTCTGCGGACCGGCCCATCTCGGTGCCAGCTGCAGTCGTTCACGGGGAGCGAGCATGGAGATGGGCAGAGAGGAAGTAAACTGCTGGAGGAAACCATATCCCACCATTAATTATGTTTGGCTGCCCCCCTCACTCACTCTGTGCTTCTTGAGTGTGACATCTGTGCACAAATGTGTGTTTACAGGCCTCAGTCTCTGCTCATCCCTCTGGCGTGTACTTCTCTGTTCTGCTTCTTCAGCCCCCTCTGTCCTCATTATAAGGCACCTGTTTGTCTTCTGTAATGCAGCCTAATAGAAGGTGAAACTTAAAAAAATATTAAAGAATCTGTATTTCATGCTGATGGAACAGAGCTATATTAGATAGATACATTTGAGGCTAATTGAAAGGCTTCTTTTCTTGTTTTCCACCGGTCATCCATCTCTAATATTGGCTGTGTTTTTGTGCCCAGTCAGGGCAGATGGAGCATCTTGTTTGCCCCTGCAGCACTGTCCTAAATGTAAATGCATCCTCACAGTGAGATGGAATGCCTCTTTTGCTCTGCTGTACTCTTCTTGTGTGTTTGCAGCAACGTTCACTTGTACAGATCATGGGAAGACAGTGGAAGCGAACCGGCTACCTTGGACGTTAACCACGTTTTTATTATCCCCGTGGGTGCATGTTTAAAGTCATGTTACATGTTGCGCATTATGTGAAATGCTGAGTTGGAGCCTTTCATACCCAGGTATGCGCATGAAAGATACTTCTCTGATTCTGAAAGTTGCACAATACATGTCCCTTTTTGTACCCAATCCCCTGAATACTAATTGCTTTTGGAACCGTGTTCCACTCTCCCTCCTTTTCTTCACCTGACTCTTTCTCAAGACGTTTTGATTGCAGTTGTGTGTGGCTTGGCACACTGCCCACTCTGCAGGTCCCTTGGTCAAAACCAAAAGCTGGTGTGTACTGGAAAAAAAAAGGAAACTTTTGAAAAGCAGCACAAATTAAAAAGAGTACACAGAGAAGAGCTACAGCGTCTAGTAAGGAGAAAGTTTTTTCTAATCAAAGCATGATTGGCTCTGTGTGTCAGTTTTATTTATTCCTTTTTTTTCTTGTGGATTTTGTGTGTAGGCGAAACAAACCCCCTTTTGCTCTCATTCATCAGAGTCAAAAGTTAGACTTTGTATGCAGTGTAATAGGTTTCCTGTGTGTGTCCTGATGTTGGTGTGTAAGCAGGAACATATGGCTGAACCCTGCAGAGTGAGGGGGTGATCGTAATCGCCTCATCAAAATCAGATCTTCCCTCGGTCCTCCTTCGCCCAAAATTTCTGTTCATTTAAAACCAATTTGTTTAATACATAATTATCTCCTGCATCATGAGATCTGGAGTTCCTTTATTATAATCCACTGGCGTAAGCAGATAATGTTTTTTTGTCTGTGTGTGATAAGATGTTAATTTGTCTGTACTGTCAGCAGGTTAGCAAAATATCTCCTGAACCACAGGACAGATTTTAATGAAACTCTCGGACGTTTTGTGGCTGCAATTTTTTTCTTATTTTCTATAAGGTGCAGACATATTTCCTTATGTTACTGTGACTCACTTTAATCAGCATTTACAAACCTTTTTTCCTGCTGAGCTGGTGAATTATCAGCTGTGGTACTAAATGCCATTACTCCTCTAAAGTTAGTTCCTAAACGTGTTGCCATCATCTGACAAACAGAACCCACATTTTAAAAAATATTACTTGTCTTTGGCCAATTAAATTTTAACTTTCTTCTTCCATCCCTTCATCCTACAGCGTCCCCCTCTCTGTCAGCCTGAGTTATGGAGGTGGCAGGATGTTGCCGCTGCTCTGCCCTCCTGTCAGTTAAGATGTTGCTCATCTTCCTCCAGTCCTGGAGAAACCGTTTTAATAAAGCTGGTACGAGCCCGGCTTTAAGTGCTTTATTTTCATTTCGCCATTCGGCTGGTGACGTAATGTGTGCTTCTCAAATATTTATGGAGGAACGAGGGTCGTCACTCTGTTCCCAGATCTCCTGAGCGAGAGTGAGATGAATTCTTAAAATGCCACAGTTATGAACATAGTGCCTCTGGTTTTCCTCTGCACAACTACATTAAACAGAAGCAAGAAACACTATGAAACCAAATGGGGACAAATGGGGATGCATTTCTCTATCCTGTCCTATTTTCAAACTTCTTGGCTTTGAAATAAATGTTTTGCTGAGGAGTACAAATGATATAAAGATCTGCATTTTTTACCAATTGTCCCTGGTGATTCTTTTGACGCTTGTGTCTCAGAACCTTTAAACAGACACATTATGAATGACTCCATTTCAGCCTTTTTATCTCTCAACTGCTACGGACATCTGATGGATGTGTGTGAGACCTAAAGAGACAAATGATAGAATATTTTAGACCTGTTCTCTTCACTTTCATACATACAGTCACTCATCAACACTCAACTAACAATGTTGCCATTTTTTATTATTACAACTTTTGACTTTATTTTTATTTTTTTTAGGAGTTGCTTAAAAAAATAAGGAATGTATGTCTCCTCAGACACATCACGCCAGAGTTTTAAATTAATAATTTTATGTTCAGTTGTAGCCATTTTGGTCAATAGTATTATGTGCAAACCAGGCTTCTAGGTAGTATTTTGGAAGAGGACATCGACACTATAAGCCAGAAACCATAATATTTACTCGGTGAAAATAATTACAAAAAGACAGACTGGAAATTGTGAAAACAACACACTACAACAGCTACTGAAACTGTAAAATCGCTACCCACCTCCTCAGTCCAAGCCGGCGCAATTTATTCAAGGGTCTTCCTTTGGATTGAGAAAATAAGGACACTGCTTTGCAAAGTTTACAAAATTTCCGTAAAGTTACGGACAGATGGGGAGTGGAGATTGTGAAAACACCTACAGCTACTGAAGCTGTCAAATCACTTTCCACCTCCTCTATCCAAGCTGGCACAATTTATTCTTTGTTTTCCTCTGGCTTCATAAAATAATTGCGGCCGCCCCCTCCACCGCGTATGTAGTCTATAGAAGTTTACAAAATTTATGTACAGTAAAAAAAATAAAAAAAAAACTCCACATTGATCAGCATAGTGCCCTGAGGCATCATCAGCTAAAAGAAGGTGTTGGAAAACCAAACAGGGCATCATTATGACACACCAGTGCTTCTCTAGCTAAATGCCCGGTGCAAATTCATGACCTGTCATTCTCAGACTGTGTGTTGACTGTGTGACTCTCAGCTGTAGGCACATCAAACTTTAGCTCAGTGTCTTTAAAACTGACTAATTTATAGTGGAAGAGTTTAAGTGTCCACCTGACTTGTTCACGAGTGAAGATAGGATGGAGGAGGGGATGGATCCACAGATTGGTGCCTGGTCCTCAATGAGGGTGTTGCTTCGATCAGTCATGATGAAAAAGGAACTGAGACCTAAGGCAAAGCTCTCTATTCTCGGTCTGTGTACGTTCCAACCCACATATGGTCATGAGGTGTGGATCATGACCAAAAGAACGAGATCCCGGGTACAAGTGGTCGAAATGAGCTTGTTTCTGAGGGTGGTTGGCCAGAAAATCAGGGTGGTTGGGCTCAGTTTTAGAGACAGGGGAAGGAGCTCTGTCTTCTGTGGGGAGCTCAGAGTACAGCTGCTGCTCCTCCACATTGAATCAGTTAAGGTGGTTCATGCATCTGATTAGGATGCATCCCTTTAGAGGTTTTCCAGGCACATCCCACTGGTAGGAGGCCCCCAGGAAGACCAAGGACTTGTTGGAGGGATTTTGTTTCCTGTATGGCCAGGGAACGCCTCAGGTCCCCCAGAATGAGCTGGAAAGGGTTGCTGGGGAAAGGGATGTCCGGGTTTATCTTTTAGACCTGTTGCCTCCAAGACCCGACTATGGAGAAGCAGCATATAAGGATGGATAATTTATATCGTTTTTTGCATTGGATAATGTTAATTAGCTGTGGCAGTCATTTGGATTAGGATTGAATCTAAAGGTTAATGTTGTAATGTGTTTATAATGTTTACTTTCAGAATATTTCATTAACATTCGCCCAGTGGTCAGTGAGCTATTTTGCTAACAGACAACCAGATGTGAAAGGATAAAAGGTTGTTTTTTTTTACACCTTTAGTAAAAAAGATATTTATCACATTTTAAACATAATTTGGGTGAACACCCTATTTTAACAATTTCAGCAGTGTGAATAATGTTTGTCTTCTTAGTGACTGACAGTTTTGGATTTGGTTGATTTTCAGGTTTAGCCCAGACAAGTTTTTTGTGAAAACTTAGCCAACCAAGAAGGAAGTGGAAATTGATCTAGTGAAGGAAAAAAAAACCACACTTTTTCTTTAAAATGAAGGGGGAAAAAGGAAGAAATGACTGCAATTTCTCAACTGAATAGCTTGCAGGCCATGACAGCCACCCTAACAGCCTCCTCCTGAAATTACAGCACATCCACGACTTTTTTTATGTTGCGTCCTTCAGCGAGCCCCGATTCAACATGTTTCATTATTGCTTTGACACCAGCTGCACGTTCGCTCTGTTCACTTCCCTTCAGTACAATCCATCGAGCTATACGTCTCTAAAATAAAATTAGCATATAACTTCAGTAAATGGATAAAAAAATCTGTGCTTATAGATCTGATTTATGACAGACATGAGAGCTGCTGTGGCAGTTGTGCTAAAAATGTTTTAGCTGCTTGGATGTTCCCATTTTCAAGTATCCTCAACTTTATTGCCTGCTAAGCAAAGTAGTGATGTGGGTTCAGACCATGTTTGTGTAATTTTTCTGTATTGTTAGCAAAATAGCTTACAAACCAGAGGACAGGTTTTAACAAAACAATCGTAGCCAATCCCAAAAAAAGATGACGGATCCAATTAAGCAAAGTTAGCAAAAACAAAAATGGCTATAATTCAGCAAGTTCCAAAAATGTTAATCTCAATTTTGTTACTGTAGTAGTTGAGATGTATCATCATCACAGACGCAATATTTTTGCCTTAAATATTAGTCATTTCTACTGGTTTCAATCATGTCTGTCTGTTAGCAAAATATATCCTGATCTGTTTGATGAATCTTATTGAAAATCTCAGAAAGTATCATATCAAGTAAAAGTAATCATTGGCTATACCTCTACAGCTGATTAATTTTTGGAGTTGCCCAACTTTCAAATGGCTACCACAGATGAGCAATATTAGCAAACACAAAAAATGACTATAAGTCAGTCACTTTTAGATGTTTTGGGCTAAAATTTGGTGCAATAGTACCTTAAAGTCATGCCCGTGGCATACTAAGCATAATTTTTATTTTAAAACTTTGGCATTAACAGTCAGAGTCAACACAGTCTGAAACTCTCAGAAGGTAATTACTGTTTGTACATCGACAACTCGCTGACATTTGGAGTCAACCTAATTCAAGCTTGCTGCCACAGCTAATTGAATATAGCAGCATATATGTGGCAATGACTCAGTCAATTTATCAAATATTAAAACAGAAACTGTGTGGTAGCAGCTGATAGTCATTTTAATAAAGGTCTTTGAGTGTAAGCACGTCTCACATAATTGCATGAAATCACGCATAGATATTTAAAATGTTTGAAAATGGCCATAACTCCAGGAGGATTTTAATCCTAAAGCAAAGCATGAAATCTGGTGGGCTATAAGCACTCCTTCAAGGAATTCTGGGCCTTTGACCAGTTTCCCTCTCAGCCTGTTTGTTACATCTATGTTACATAGTAAGGGCACTACTTTGGTTTATTTTTGTTCTCATTTTCTTTGTTTAATATAACAAACACTCTTGCATACAGGAAAAAACGTAAACCCTGACAAAGTCACAGCAAACACAGTGAAATAGATTTAAATAGAGCCAGCGCGTGAGGCTTCTGCAGAAATGACACGAGCTCTATCACACTGTGAAAGCCAATCAGCTAATATGTGCCGGCCATCTGGATGTTACCATGGTGATCTACTGGCCGGTCAGTGCCCACATATTATTATTTTGAACACCAATATTTTCAACGAGGAACCTGCTCTCGTCTGTTTAGCAGTCAGCCATGTGGATCCGAGTCGAACAGGCTTTGTGGCTCTGACCTCGGGGGCAGGATTGGGTTGGAGTTGTGCTGTTTGGGATGTGGGAGCTGTCAGGTTTGGAACAGTATGTTCCCTGCAGCCAAATGGGTCAGGACCGCAGGGGTCTCAGCCACTGAGCTGGAAACAGCCCACTCACAAGCCTCATGGTTACTTTTCTGTCTCTGAATGTCTGTGTGTTTTTCTCACATTAAGATGAATATGTTGTTTTACTGTGGAACATGGGTCTGTAAACTTTTACATCTGGAAGAGCTATTTTCACTATCTCTCATCCATCCATCCATTATCTATACCCGTTTCTTTCCTTTTAAGGGTCACAGGGGTCACTGGTGCCCATATCCAGCTGTCACAGTGCGAGGGTACACCCTGGACAGGTCGCAAGTCCATCACAGGGCCACATATAGAGACAAACGAGACAAACAACCATTCACTCTCACCTAGGGACAATTTAGAGTTATCAATTAACCTGACAGTCATGTTTTTGGTGTGTGGGAGGAAGCCGGAGTACCCGGAGAGAACCCACTCATGCACGGAGAGAACATCCAAACTCTACCCAGAAAGGGATTTGATCCGGCGACCTTCTTGCTGAGAGGCAACAGCTCTACCAACTGAGCCACCGTGCCGCCCTACTGTATGTCTCTCATACGTAATAAAATTTGTAAAAAGCCCCAAAAGTTACTTGACTCTTAAATGAAGACAAAACAATTTATAAGAATCTGTTTTTTTACACACTGTAAAAATATATGCTGCTGATTCATCATTTTTGATGCCAGAAAATCAAATAATATTCAGGAAACTAGCAAAACTCTCTACTTTGGGAATTTTCTGGTGGATTTGGGAGGAATTCACATTGCATATGCAAGAAGTATTATCAAAGCAGGCTAAGAATTTAATTTCTCAACAGTAAAACTGATCATTTTTTTATAACATGACAAATAATCATCCTTATATTGACTGAAATATGTACTAATTTCTGTTAATAAATCAACTTCACATAAGCCGTCCAACCCACCAAAATGACCGCCATTGTATAAACTGCAAAATTCTAGACATGTTAATTTCAACTTTAAACATGACTCAAGTTTGAACCACGGAACCACAAGGCTCTAGAGGCCCTAGATTTAGTGCAAGGATGGGCAACGTAAATGATAGAAGAGGCCACAAGTTTTTGTTGACACTACCAGAGGGCCACATACTTCACACTTACTCAAATGTAGTAAAACTGCCTATTAAAAAAATGTTTGTGCGTATATATGTTTATTAAACCAACATACAGTTCAGTAACTTAACCTATTTTATGCTCAAATGCATGTATAACAGTTGTACTCATGTTTATTAGATATAAATACAAAACATAAGAAGCAAACAAGACTCCTGTGCGGTTCTTGTAATAAGTTGTTGTTTATGTACCTGCAGTTTCAGTAGATTTCTCATATATAACTTAATGCAATGTGTTGTAGTGGATACTTATATTAAAATCCATGCAAGACAGCATCTCTAAGCTGACTAAACACAGGTTTGCCTTGACATTCTGTGACC
>JARVJO010000096.1:13572468-13583600 GCA_031762555.1 Cynodonichthys magdalenae
CCCCCCCCCCCCCCCCCCATAAATAAATAAATAAATTTTTGCTAAAAAAATGCTCAAAACTGCTCTTGAGATGACCTTTTTTAAGTAAAAAAAAAAACAGCAATTAAAACCTAAAAATTTCCGTCCGACCATATTGATCTCACCTGTGGACCACATCCGGCCCACGGGCCACAGTTTACCCATCCCTGATCTACCCAAAACCTGTTTCCTTTCCTCTTCTCTCTTACCTCTGAGCTTGCAGAAGGTTTCAAACTGCAACCGATGTCATACGTTTGTCCTCGAAACTCTGACATCAGGATTTTGTGATCACTTTTAATTTACTGCTGGCTAAACACAAACTGATTCACATGCGGTGCTCACTTGTGTCAGTTAGTGTTTGCTCACAGGGAGACGATGACAGATGGACACGCTGGAGCGATGGACTCTGGAAGTTTAGTTCATTCAAACACAGCTGTGCGCGCACTGCTGAGGAAAACGGCTCCTTTAAATAAGATTTGGCTTGGTGTAATACTGTTTGCAGGGTGATGCTGAAAATGAAAAGCAGATTATAGCGTTTCAGCACTTGTTTATATTCATCACAGTCATTTACGCTGAAACAGAATGAGAAACTACAAGCGTTACTTTAATAAACAGCTTTTCTGTTTATATGAGATTCCAAACTTTTTGCCATTTTAGAGTGACTTCAACAAGCTGCTTCCTATTCTCCCCACAGAGATGAATAAAAAAACCTGAAAAGAATGTTAATAAGAAGTCATGCTTCTTTTTTTATCAAGCTGCCATATCATCTGCATTCATACAAATCATCTTTATCTCTATTTGGGTTTTAATTTCCTGTTTGGCCCTTCTGCCTGCGATCTGATCTCCTCCCTCAACCCTTTTAACACTTGATCCTCTCCTCTCTGTCGTTGCAGACGGGGCTCCGCTGAGCGAGCTGTCCTGGCCTTCTTCTCTAGCAGTCGTGGCCGTCTCCTTCTCCGGCCTCTTCACCTTCGTCTTCCTCATGCTGGCCTGCCTCTGTTGCAAGAAGGGGGACATCGGCTTCAAGGTGAGCTCCACGCTGCCCCCAGCTGGAAGTGTGGGGGAAGCTGAGGAGTGGGCGTGACATGAAGGAAGGGTCTTGATTTGCTGGCATCAAATGCAGTTTTTTTAAAACAGTTTCTTTTAAAGGTGTAGTTTAAGTATGGACAAATATGGAAAAATATAATGTGACAATTGTACCCCCCACCCCGCATTGATGTAATAAATAAATGTTTATAGAAGCTCCCTTTAAAATGAATGTCTGAAAAATACATGATTTATAGGGTCTATAATCTGCAGAGTTCTTTCCTATTGAAGCAAGATATCCTTTTCCTCCCTATGTGCAAATGATGTAAGCAAACAAGCACCCCCCCCCCCACACACACACACACACACACACACACCCCTCCTACCATCCCAGGCTGACACACCTTGCCTTTGTTAATGCTGCCTGCTGGTGTGACTCATCTGGCTGATTAGGGTTAACAGTGATTGACACAGACAGGGAGGTGGGGGCTGCAGGGGGTGGGAGGAGGCAGGAAGCTGCCGGTCTCAACCAGTCATGTAGCAAAGCAGAATACAGTTTGAGTGATGGAATAAAACCCATGAAAGAACTGGTGCTAATGCTGCAGCGTCAACGCTCCCAGTAATAAATGCAGCACAAAAACGTTTAGTTTTTGAAACCTTAAATGCATTTTATTACAAAGATCTGATCGAACAAAGGGTGAAGTCCCAAAGTGGTGTGTGAGGAAATGGGCAGCTATAGTGCATTGATTAAAACATATTGCAACAACTGCATTTTGTGAAAATATAATAAATAAATGCCTTATCTTTGTGTTGTTTCAATGAAATTCACTTTTCCTACAAGCTAGCAAAGCTTTTTTTTTCCTTTCCAGCTGGTAAATCTTAACATGTATATAATTTTTTAGGTTTCCTTTTTTTGCCCTCATAGAATAACCTAAATACAGGATTTACACCAAATATCAATGAGTTATCCTGATTAGGAAGACAAATCAATGCATATCTCTGGAACCGCTCATGATATCAGGATGATCCATGTATCAAAATGTCATTTAAAAAGCAGGAATCTGAAAATGTGTTTAGATCATTTTGACCAGTTTTAATCCTCAGTTTGATGTAATAAGTTACATATTCTGTACCTCTTACCTGTAATATAGGAGTCCAAAAGCATAATAAAAAGCTAAATATATTTCTAACAATAGATGATTCAGCTTTTGTCCTGGTTGACATGTCATTATTGATCCCTGCAGAGATATTGTCTTCCAGCTTTAGGCCAGCAGGGAGTTCAAGGTGAAAATGCAGCCGCCAAACATCTGCTTCCAGCTGGAAATGACTCGACTCAAGGACACCTGAGCCGAGCTGAGTCAGGTTTATGTCACGCAGGTTGTTTGCTTTTAGCTGGGTTTACTTCACATAGAAAGGGAAAGACATGAGTTGGGATGGATTCTGATAGCGTTTTTTATTTTATTTCAAAGACATTAAATTAACAGCAGAAATTAAAAAAACGCTTAACTGGCTCCAAGTTTTTATCTCTCTGTGGCAACAGCCTATCCCTCAGCGGGTTGCTTGGACGCTGTGCATTCTTTCGCGGATGCAAAATTGCACTGCTGCACCGTCGTAAAAGCTTCATTATTCCTCTCCATCGCTGCGTTCTTACTGGAGCGTGTAGTGTGTGGCTGGGTATTAAGTGCTTTCTAAACTGAAGGCTCTCCCGGGAGCCGTGCAGCGCTGACTCACAGCCAGGTGCTCGCTTTCACACTTCACTCAGAGCAGAGTGGCAGATGGTCCTCCTGAATGAAAGAAAACACACCCACACACATTCCTATGGACACGCAATATTGTCTGAGAACACATATTTAACCACACAAACCCCACCGAGGTATAATCCTTGCTGGCGGTTAACTCGCTGGCTCTTAACTGGTTTTCTCTTTACTTCTTTTTCCGCTCTGATGTTGCTCCAAGGAGGAGGCAGGTTTGTTTCGAGCACAATTCATTAGCTGCTGGGGTCATACAGCATTAAAGCTGTTTCTCCAACACAGCCCCTTTTCTGAACCCACAAACAGGATGTGCTGAAATTACAGAGGGGGGGGGGGGGTGGAGGGTTCCTCTGGGACAAATTTAAGAGTGGTTCTGAGTCAAACATTTAGTATAATTCTAAATAACAAAAAGGATAAGATTATTTGACCTACAAATGGCAGATCAGGCTGGGCAGACGGAAAAGAACATTCAAACAGCAAAGCATGTGTGAGAGGCGTCACTTTAACAAGTCTGTGATACTTCACAATAATATAACTCAAGCAAAAATATAAAGTAAGGTATATATCAAAATTACTTCTAAAAGTTGTTTTATTTTTAAAAGTGACTCAAGTAAATATAACTGAGTAAATGTAAATAGCTGGTACCAGCTTGTGCATAATTAAGCAGATTATTATTATTTGAATTATTTTTTTTGTAAAAAAATGGGCAGATGTAAGATTTTTTTCTTCTTTCTGCTGTCTTTAATTGTATTTGATTTGCATTTTTTTATTGTATATAGAATTAATTTTGTTTTGAAATGAATAAACTTGAAATCAACAAATTTTACCTTTATTCAACAGAGTACTTCTAGAACACTCTGAATCAGAAGATCTTACAATTACAGAATTTCTCTCATTCCATTTTAAAATAATAAAACAGAAAATTTAAAGCTGTTTCCAGAAGATCAATTTAAATAACGTTGCCATATTTTAAACTCTGTTTTATCAGCAAAGTATGTCAACGTCCTGCTTCCCTATGTGCAGTGTGACACAATACAGCTGACTTAGCTTAAAGGAGACTATTGTTTGATTTAGGATTGTGCTGAGGCAGAGCAGGATGGGCTGCTGTGCAGCAGTTGCAGAACAAGGACACTGCAGAGAACTGTGAAGCAGAAAGAAATCTCACAGGACGGAGAGGGAAAATTTTTGGAAATCGAGTCAAAGAGGGTCACAGTTTTCCACTTTATCTCCTCAACATCGAAGACTTGCTGTAAAAGAGGGGGAATCTGCACTTAAAAGACCAGCAGCTTTTTTTTTCTGGAAAGCTAATAATAGACCATCTTTTTTTCATTCCAAGTGCAGTAGACCGTTAACCTTAAAGGCTAGTTATTCCTTACATAATGCACTGTAGTAGATGTAACCACATTTTAAAATCTTGCTTATAATGGAGAAAAGCACTTTTCTCATGTTGAAGACAAGTCCATTTTGTATAAGGTTTTATAGCATTTAAATTCAATTAGACATCTGCCTATGCTGTATGAGCAAAATATGAAGTGTCATTTAATGTAGGATTTTACACAGCGGATGAACAGAAACACAGTTGTATTGTTTAACATAGTGTATGTGAGGAAGATACAGTGGACAGAATGAAAGAGAGGCTTTGTGTAAGTTTGAATAGCTGTTTGCATTAGTGTGTTCCCTCGGTGCGTCATAGCAGCGACTGTCTCAGCGTACCCCACATTGGACATGACTTATGTATGGATATGGGTAGGTGAATGTGCCTCAGTGCGTTTGGCCGTCTTCACAGTTAAACCATTGTCTCCCACTATCTTAGTGGAAGGGTGGTTGTGAGTGGATGACTAATCCCAGCGTGTGTCCGTGCGTCAGGAATTTGAAAACACTGAGGGAGAAGAGTACCAGGCAGACCTCTCCGCCCTGGCCTCGCCGTCCTCCCAGAATGGCCCTGAGGTCTACATCCTCCCCCTCACTGAGGTCTCCCTGCCTGTCTCCAAACAGCCGGGCAGATCAAGTAAGCAGCGGCACAACACCTGAAACACCAAACACATGCATGTGGATCTATAACGCTCTGCTTTTATAGGGTTTCTAAACATTCTTCACTGAAACAAGAGGTCATTTTTGCTCACTGCTATAAACGCCGACTGTCAACGATACGTCTCTTAATCGTTTTTTAATCTTTTTGCTGCATACTGCATCATTTAATTTCACCTTTTTGTCTACAACGTTCTCATTTTTGAAATACAGTAGACAAACATCTGACATGTTGCTTAAATTAGTTATAAAAATAACTTAAGTTTAGTTGATCATTTATTTTTAGGAACAAATATAAAGGTATACATTCTTTTTTATGCATATCTACCCCACTGCTGCAAACAACACTGTTCTCAATTCAATTTTTTTCTTTACATTTTCATTGCTTTAAATGCAATGAAGTTAAACTATTTACAACAAACCTCTGCAGACTTTGTCATTGTCAAGTATTTTCTTTAATCAAATTATATATAATAAAAATTTGCATGCTTAATAAAAATATTCAAGTGTGTGGAGAAAAAGAATAAGAAAGATGTGTTTTAAGCCCTTTTTTGTTGTCTCTCTTTTTTTTTTCAAACAAGACTACGATCTGTTTCTAGTAAAGCAAGCTGACTTACTGCAGTGATGTGCAGCCTGCAGCTGGGAAGACATCAGATTTTTACATTGATTTTGAACCTTGGGGAGCTCTCTTAAATGTGTCTTACTTTACATTTTCATAAGTAAAAAAATGGTACCTGCTTCTATTTTATTAACTTACATAATCTGATTTCAGGATTTCATCAAACGCCCTGTTGAAATTGTTTATTTAGTTTGTTTTTCATAACTCAGACCTTTTATTTGCTTGTTATACCAGGTCATCCCATCTCTTTTTTTTTTTTAAATGTGCCTTATTGTGTCCGTGTGAGCCACATCCTGGGTGTTCAATTTGTCTTCGCCTGCATGACTCACTGCCTGTCTGTGCTGCACGCTGCTCTGCCAGAAGGGGAGGTTAGTTGCTGCTCAGCATCCCAGGATGAAGGCGCCAACGGTGATTGGACAAGGCAGCTCGAGGCTTGCAGCCAATGGGCACGCTCGCCTCTGTCCCTCATAGCGACGGCTGTGTGATTGGTCCAGGTGTTGCAGGGCGAGGAAAGAATCGATGGTGAAAAGGAGAGATTGTGAAACAGGAATTGTTTGCTTCCACTCTGATGAATCGTTCTCTTTTCCTCTCCGAAACTTGTTGTTTTTCTGCTTAACTTTTGGCACATGTTTCTGGAGTATTAAATTAAAGGGGAATTTAGTTTTCTCTATATATTTATGTCTTGTTTTATTCTTCAAAAATGAAGATGTTTGAAGAGATTATGTCTGCACAAAGAGCTGAAAATGAAAAGAGTACGTTAAATGTAAAGTTCAATGCAGGAACTTTTACACAATTCTTTTTCTGTTACTGAAATCACTTATATTAATTCTATGCACATGCCACTGGTTTTCTGTGCACACAACGCATAAATGGGCCCTGTTACTCCTACAGGAAAACAACCAGCCGTGCAGCTGATAAATAAACCATGAATGGTGTTTTCTATATGAACCAAGCATCTATTATACATCAGGACGAACACGCGGTGCGCTGTTTCCAATTGATCTGACCGTCTTGATTTCCATCTTGTTGCTTTGATCTTTTACTCGAGAGGTGAAATAAAGCTTCACTACTGAGGCATCAAAGTGTGTGTGTTGTGTCCCACGACAGCCATGTTGGGTTGTGCCATCCTTTCTGGGAATGTCGTTAGCAGGGTAGGAATGCGCACTCACACGGCCCACATTAGGAATAATACCACATCTCAGTCTCAGTCGGGGCAGGGAGGAGGCTCAGGGCTTTTGGATGGTGAAGTGTGGGTCTGTTATCACCGTGACAACCTCTGCCCAGCGTTCCAGTGAAGAATGGGCCTTGTGTGTTTGTGTGTTCTTTGCCCGTTTGAGTGTGTGTTTCTGTGCATGTTTGGTGCACTAGGTACCAGGAGACGCAGTGTGAGCGTGCGAGTGAACATCGGAAACAATGGTCCTGATTTAAGACGGCTGGCCAGTGGGGGAGCATAAGGCCAGACTGAAATGTCCAAGGAACGCACCAGCGGAGGACTAGCATTATGGGTCTAATACAGTGAGGGGTCTGTGAGGGAACGAAGAGGGGCAGGGAAAATGCGGTGGCATGCACAATGGCCTAAGAGCAGGGAGGGGAGGCTTCAGATAGGGGTGGTGAGTCTGAATGACAGAGATCTTTTTTTTTTTCTGCATTGAACAGAACAGTGTTTGTTTCATGTTTGGCTGAGGGACGATGCTGTCCAGGGTGACAAGGGGACATTATGTGGACCTTATGTCACTACTGGTTGTCTTGAAGCTGCACATAGAGCTGCTGCGTCAAACGGCATGCTACCAACATGCATGACGGTCACAGCGGCCGTGATGCGTGTCCAGAAAATCCCTGCACCCAGCACAGGGACCGGTTCAGTGACCCGAACTTTTCTTTTACTTCTGTTTACCGTCGATGTCCATTCCGCGTGTTTAGGAACCGAGGATTTAAATATTTGCTCAACAGCTGGAAAGCCCTCGAGGAGGACCGTATGCGTGTTTGTGTGTGTGCGCGTCCCAGTTGGAGGATGAGCTCGGTGCAGATGGAGAGAGGCTTGTTCAGCTGCGCGAGGGCTCGCTGGGTTAAATCCTGCCGAGGCTCTCACACACACACTGTGACCATGAGCTCGTTCTCACGTGCACACGACGAGGCTCAGACGCCCGGGGCAAGAACTGGGGCCGTGGGCTCTTGGTTCTCACACTCTGAATCAATAGTTGGTCTCAGCTGGGGTCTCAGAGTCAGTCCCTGTCACTGTGCTGAGAGCGGCTGGCCGCTAAACTCTTCAGTCACCATCAGCTCTCATGCTCACCGTCAACATCTGCACTCCTGAATTATGAGGATTCATGGAGGTATTTTCTTTGAAAAATTTGTTTTATAGAACAAGTTGCTTCTCTTGAGTCAGTCAGGAAAATGTTTTTTTGTGTTGTCACTACATCGCACTGTTCTTTATCTTGGAGACACAATTTATCCATTTCTTTTGCTTTGATCCTTGTAATACAAATCTTTTTGTTATTGTTTTTCTCACATCTTTTCAGCCCAAGCAATTTACAGTTTTCCTGTCTAAAATGAATCTTATGTTGCCGATATTTTTTCTCTTCCAGTACAGCTGCTGAAATCCTCAGATATTGGCCGCCACAGTCTGCTGTACCTAAAAGAGATTGGACATGGCTGGTTTGGAAAGGTAAAACTTGCTTTTCTTTCAACAAAAAAAACTTTATATATGTAGTTTGTTTTGTTTTAACTCCATTGATATTACCCCTAATAACTGTTAAAGCCTCATTGTACCACTGTGTTGATGTAGTGAGGATCTCACTTTACTGAGGCAAGCCTTAGGCACTCAGGTCCTGGTGTTAGTTTTGTGGGAGAAGAGAAAATATTCGCAGTTACAGTATATTCCTTACAGTTTTCCATGCGACACATGTTACTGATACTGTTACCCTCTTTGTGTTTAGGTTCTGTTGGGTGAGGTCAGTGCAGGAGTAAGCACCACCCAGGTGGTGGTGAAGGAGCTGAAGTCCAGTGCTAGCATCCAGGATCAGATCAAATTCTTGGAGGAGGTGCAGCCGTATCGGTCAGTGCTCTAAGTGTCTTCTGAGTGAATGAACAGCTCATGAAAAAATGAATGCACGGTCAAATTATTCTTTATTGTAAGAGTTATTATAAGTCTTTGCTTCGTCAGGACCCTCCCGCACCCTGCCCTCCTGCAGTGCCTGGCACAGTGTTCAGAAGTCACCCCATATCTGCTGGTCATGGAGTTTTGCCCTCTGGTATGATGGCAGGATTTATTTCCAGCAATTGTTTATTCATTCCTCAACTCATCCCTCATTATTTCATCGCTTGGCACAACAGCCTCAACCCTTTTCCCGTTTCTCCACTCAGGGCGATTTGAAGAATTACCTCTGCAGTTGTTGGGCTGCCGACTCTGAAACTCCTGATGTTTTGATCCTCCAGAAGATGGCGTGCGACATTGCTTCAGGACTCCTGCATCTTCACAAATACAACGTCATCCACAGGTGTGTTACACAGACCTCAGTCTCATTGCTGTCATGCTAATTCTACAGTTAATACTTTAAAACTGAAGCTTCCACCTGAATGGTGTGTGCGCCCTCTTTTGGTCTCTTCCTGTAACAACATCCTGGTGCTGCCTGAGTGGTTGACAGAAACTCCAGCATCAGTGATTTTGTTGCAGGGGGCGAGCCCCTTTTACGCTCCAACTCTGCCATGTGGTGGCGACTGAGGCAAAGAATCTCTGACTGTTATACTGAAAAAATGAAGATGTGGTTAAGGTGACATCACACTTAATGTCTTGTAGTTAGTTTGTGTCTTTTTACTGTAAAGATACACAAGATACATGTTACTGCTAGTATGTTTTACTTTAACCGACAATGTTTGATTACTCACAATATAGAATTTAGACACCATAAATTAAATTAAAGAGGACATATCATGCAAAATCCACTTTATTAGCCATTAAATACATTTGGTTGTGCACTTGGATTCTATAGGAGTGCAGAAAACTTAAATTTAGTCTCTCTCTGTGCGACAGAGATATATCTTTATATTCTTTTTGGGTCATATTTTCCAACCCATTCAGTTTTCTCTATTTTCGATGATGTTTTCTGAACTTTTACTTCACGGAACTACTAAATAAGGTCTGGACTTACCAACAATTTGGTGGTCTTCAATGTCCTCTGGCTCTGGGTCAGACTCTGGCTCCAACATGTAAGGCTGGATCGACAAGTCTTCCCTTGCTGACATCTTTTAATTAAATTTATAAAAATAAAAAAATAAAGTTTCTGCACTGCTATATAGTCATAAACCCCTCTATCAAACTAGAATAGACCACTCTGGAAGCTAGAGGGGGGCGGGGTGTGACACACCTTGTTTGGATTTAAAGTGACAGCCTCAAAATGAGTTGATCTGAGACGCACCTCAGAAAAGGGGTGAAAGAGGGGCTTGTGGAGTTACAATAAGGAGGAATTCAGACCAAAGCATTGCAGTTCCACTTTATGAAGCCCCCAACTGAATGATTGAAATGTGAAAAAGAAGGATTTAAAAGCATCATATGTCTCCTTTTAAATAAATAAATTTTAAAAAATCACTATTCAAATGCAGATAGAACAAAAACAGAGATGTGTTTATGCACAATTGATTGTTACATAAAACTTTAAAACAGGTTTTCTTTTTCTTTTCCACAACAGTGACCTGGCTTTGCGAAACTGCTTGCTAACATCAGAAATGTCCGTTAAGATTGGAGACTATGGGCTTTCTCACAGCCGATACAAGGTTAGCCTTCTGATAATAAGTCTTTAATAGACTGTTACTTCTGCCTGTGCTCAGCTGAACATGTTGTTTGATTTTTCAGGATGACTACTATGTAACACAAGACCAGATTTGGGTGCCCCTGCGCTGGATTGCACCAGAACTCATAGACGAGGTCCATGGAAACCTTCTGGTTGTCGATCAAACCAAAAGTAGCAACATATGGTGAGATGAGCACAAACAGGGAATGTTGTCGTTGAAATAATATAAATCTACCAGAAACATTTTTTTCTTTAAGAAAAAATTATCAGAGTTTACCTATTTGTTTGGTGTGAAATCTCATGCATTGTTAAATATTGTTTAATCATTTTGTACCATTGATGGATTAACCATCAATGGTACATGTGTGTTATTTCCAAACCACCATGAAAGCTTTTTAATTTCTTTTTCCAGGTCATTGGGTGTGACAGTATGGGAGTTGTTTGAGCTGGGAAACCAGCCGTACAGACACTACTCTGACAGACAGGTGCTGACATATGCTGTGAAGGAACAGCAGCTTAAACTACCCAAACCCCAGCTCCAGTTCCCTCTGGACGATCGCTGGTAAGATATTTATCTGCTCAGAGAAACATGCAAGACACATAAATGCAAGCTGATGGACGAAGATAAATTATAGGCGTGCTAGGGTGGTAATTCTAACTGGCCAATTAATTTATAACTACTCATTGGTTCTGTTTTAACAATAGCCACACTTATGATGGAGCACTGTAGCTATATATTTCTCTTTGCAAGTAGGAGCAGATGATCGATACTCTTTCTATTCTTTATGATCCCCTCAGCATCAACCAGAGTTAAATTGCCTCATTTACAGGGTCCCCACCGGTCCTGGAAAACCTGGAAAGTCCTGGAATTTTCATTTACCATTTTCCAGGTCTGGAAAGTCA
>JARVJO010000096.1:13584062-13597794 GCA_031762555.1 Cynodonichthys magdalenae
TGTTCTCCGGGCACATAGTTCAATTCTATACCACAAAAGCCTTCAGTTATTATGAAAACACTGTATATATCAAAAATAAGTTTGACTTTGCATCATAACCTAAACGCCTTGAATTTGGCCTTTGTCTCTTTAAAAACCTCCTGCCATTTCTGACACTCCCACTTCAGCACATCCTCACAACAACACTTCGGGGGAGGGGTGAACTGTAGGGCTTGTGTTATACCAGGTCATTGCTTCAAACCATTAAGTGTTTAGGCAGCTCCACATGGCTACCACAGGGGATTTAAGGATTTCTCAAACATGCATGAATGAGTAACATTCTGGGTTTGTTTTTGAATATTCAATTACATTATAGTAAATGGACTGAACTTATATAGAGCTTTATCAAGTCCCTCCGGACCCCAAAGTGCTTTACACTTACAGTCACTCACCCCTTCACACACACATTTACACACTGACCAAACACGTTATAACATGATATAAATCTCAAAAACGTTGATTTTGCATAAAAGCCCCTTTTAAATGGCTTTGTTGTTTATCTTCGATCAACTTTGAAAAACATCAATGTGTATCTATTTCAAAAGATTTTTTTGGTACTTTTTTTCAGGTATGAGGTCATGCAGTTCTGCTGGCTACAGTCAGAGCTCAGACCCAGTAGTGAGGAAGTACACCTTCTTGTTACATACTTGTGTGCTAAAGGCTCCAGCGAAGCCGAGGAAGACTTTGAGCAACGCTGGAATTCCTTGAGACCAAATTTGCTTGGTAGCACGTCGCACACAGCTTCATCCACAGCCCTGGTCCTGACCCCCACACCTAACTCTGCTGACGTCCCCAGTGCGGAGCAAACTCAGGCACTGGAGCTGGCCTCCTCTGCCTCATCCTCCTTCCCTCTCCTCGATCACTTCTCAGACAGCTTTCACTCTGACACAGGCGATGACCTACTCACTGTCACTGAGACCAGCCACGGTCTCAACTTTGAATACAAATGGGAACAAGCCCGGGCCGAACTGCCCTACTGCTCCTCCTCTACCAGTGGAACATTAGGCCAGGAAAACCCTCACTACCAGGATATCTATTATTCAAACACAGGAAGCTCCTCTGGGGGCTGCAAAACGGACAGCCTGACATCAAGCGTGTCCCCATCCTATTGTGAGCCTGAACACAGAGGTATTGTCCCGGTGCTGAGTGCCCACAGCCCCTCAGTTAGCAGTGAGTACTATATTCGAATAGAAGAACCAGTCCAGTGCAACATTAAACTAGAAGATGGGGTTGTGGACTACAGCTCAGCACTGGAAGCTACTCATATCAGATCATTTTCCGAGAATCACACGGGTTCCTCCAAAGCACAGCCTTGTGCTTATTGGTCCACTGCTGACAACACAACATCAAATGACTCAGATTCAAGTCCTACCGTTCAGCAAACCTTGCAGCCCCTGCTCCATCGTTCATCCAGCAACAGTCCTGTAAAGTTAGGCTACTCGTATAATTCCCTCCCATCTGACTGCAGAAAAATAGTCCACTGTGAACACACAGCAGTACGCAAGACACATAAAAAGTTCTCTTCATGTAATTTGGAAGCATCACCTGAGTCCCAAACAACCCTTCTGCATCCTGAGGTTCACTTAGAAAACCCAAGGAGTTTATCACAAGCTGTCAGCAGCCCCAGTTTAGGGTTCTGTGATCCTTACCTTGAAACAAGGACAGTTAATGAAAGCTTCCATAGTCAGGAAGACCCACTAAAAAAGACCCTTCCTGTTGTTAATCACATTGACATAAACATGGGAACAGATGATGGCCTGCTGTTGGGTCAGAGGAGAAGTGGAGCTGAAGAGGTCGACTTGTTTTCTGAGGGAGAGGCCACTAACTGGATCTCAAACCATTCAGCAAACAATAACAGCTTGAGTTTTGACAGCAGGCAGACGAGCAGCGGGAAGGAGAGTTGTCTGAATGTTCCGTCCAGCACAACAGAGTTATTGTCTTTAACCAAGGCTACGACAAGAACCTTCCAAAGCTCTAAATCTTGTGGCAGTTTGGAGGGCAGTGGAGGTTGTTCCGATTGTGAGCCTGTTAGGTTGGGCCCATATATTCACTTATGCCACAAAGAAAGAAAACCTGCAGTTCAGGTGGAAATGCATACAAACTTTAATAACTTGCAAAACACTCACTCTCTCTCCAGTTCAAACTCAAATAGCAGTGAAACAAAGGGTAGACAAACTGAAGTGAAATATGAAACACAGTCATTACCTCACAGAGAAGGGATGTATTCTGAGACACCTGAAGTAAGCTACATGAAGTCATGCTCTCTGAATGAGTATCAAACTGGTTCAACAGGACCTTTGTCTGATAGGCAGAAAAATATCTCAGAGGGTGTTTCAGCTCGAACGGGTCTTGGTTTGATTGACGTAAGACTCAAATATGCAGAGACATCTGAGGACAGTAGAACACTGGACAGTGGAGTAGGGGTAAGGGGCACCAGCAGTTGCTTGGTTGAACTTGGTGACTACAGTGAAGATGATGATGATGATATCACAGATATTACATCAGGGATCTTTGCCGATTTCAACCTTGACTTGAGTGAGGTTGAGGAGGAGGAGCTCAGCCCAAGGAGTCATCTAGAGAGAGTTCCTGACTCTGTGGAAGCCATTAACCTGGTGTCATCTGTGGGAAGCTCGTCTGACCAGGGCTTTAGTCCTGACCCCTTCAATATCCCCATCCTGCCGAAATCCCTGGATAGTGGCTACGACACAGAAAACAATGAATCCCCCGAGTTTATCTTCAAAGAGCTTGGAGATCCCCTAGGTGGCGAGAACTGCCCGACGCTTGGTGGAGAATCTGAAATTGCTCTGCAGGTTAGTTTAGGGCAAGGGGTCTGCACTTCCGCAAGCACCTCAGAGCTACACGTAAAGGGCCTGTTTGACAGGAAACCATACAGGGACTCTGCTTATTTCTCTGATTATGATGCAGAAAATGAGAGGAGTCCCAGTGAGGAAAATCAGAAGTTCTTTGCAGGTTCAGGGAACTCTCACCGCCCAGCTAATGGTTTTAACTCTGTAGAAGACAGCTCTGTTGAAAGGCAGTTCACCAATGGGGAAAGCTTAAATCTGAGGCACAACAAAAGTTGTGTTTTATTGAATCTCTCAGAGGCTTACTCTAACTCACCCAGCACTTTCTCCACCCCTGGATTGTCCATGCTGTCACCGTTTCCTCCACAGATGGGTGGGTGCCTGACCAAAGAGTCTGCCCCCGCGGAGGAGGATCTCGGTTTGGAGACGGAGCACTCGGCCGACGAGCCCGCGTCCGAGCTCAGCTCCTCCGCTGGGTCAGAACCTTGCTCCTCCATCCACCAAGCTACCGCAAACCACGAGGAGGGGAGCAAGGAAGCAGAAGGCTGCTACTCTGTCCATTCATTGCTGTCTGGATGCACCAGAGACGACTGCAGAGATGAGTCCTGTGAAGAAACTGAAAACGGGGATGGATCCACAGACGAAAAGGAGGTGCCTGAAAACAATCCTAACAATACGACAGAAGACAGAACAGAATGTGTGAGAATCAATGAAGAAGACTTTGAAGACATTGATGCAGACGAAAGCGACAGCCTATGTGAGGAATCTAATGGTCATCATGAGCTTTCCACCTCCTCGTCGTTGCTGGAGCTTTGTGGCGAAGACGTTAGAGCTCCGCTGGAAGAGGCGGAGGATGAAGACGACTCCGACGACAGCGAGTCTGACGAGGAGCTAAGAACCTATAACATCCAGGACGAAGACAGCGAGGAGAGCGAGGAGGATTTCAACACAGTACCAGTGGTGGTGATGAGCGACTGCAGCAGGGCGAGACACCTCCGCGGTCTCCTGAAGATGCCCACCCTGCTCACTCAGTCCTTTTGTGATGAGCTGGAGACGAAGAAAAAAGCGGTTTCTTTTTTCGATGACGTGACGGTGTTTCTGTTTGACCAGGTATGATGGGTCAGAGTTGTTCAAAAAATGTTTGATTTTTCAAAACAAAAACAAATTAAATTGCTCTTTTTGACTTTCAGGAGAGCCCCACTGGAGAGCTGGCTGACAATTCACTCTCCACAGAAAGAGAACCCAGTGAGCAGGAATCTCCAGAACCAGAAGCAGAACATGAAGCTCAGTCCTGTGATCCTCACTCTGTTTCTGAGGAAACTGAAAACGACTCTGAAGAGGGTGAGGACACATGATGCCACATTTTTGCACCCCCTTGCTGCCTGTTTATTCTGGACTTCTCACCGTGTCCTTGGTTATCTGCATGCATTCAGGTGGGAGTTGTGGTTTGGAAGATTCCTTTGAGCCCTGTCCATCCTCACCTCACACAAACCCTGACCCCGTGTCCTCTCCCACGTCCGTCTCCAACACTGATGACGCTCCTAAACCTGTCCCTGTGCCACTTAACCGTTTTATGGTCTCGAGATTCTCTATCACACACGTGTCTGACACCCACATAAACTCAGCTGCAGGTCTGTATTAAACATTGCCTTTATGCTGCTTGGACCTCTCACTAACATATGCCCCCTTTGATATATTTGTGTTGGTTTGAAAAATGGCCACTTAGACATGTTTTTAAATTCTTTTTCACATTTTCACTTCCATTTAATATCTTTTTTTATTTTAGTTCTGGCAGTTGTTTTAATAAATAACTATTGTGTTCAACAGGAAACTGTGGAGAAGATCTAAAGGACTGAGCAGTCAGTGAACAAGGCAAGAGGAGGTCCCTGTCTTCATCAACGCAAGAGAAACCCTATTATATTTTAGTTGATTTACAGAGTTTTATTTTTAATCAGTGTTTGGGACATCTGACTTGGTGACCCTTTTATGAGACAGTGCCTCATACTGTAGTCAAATACCCAGACTGATTTGCACTTATTACTTTATGAAGAAAATGCAAAAAAGAAAAAACAGTGCAAGAACGGTAACTTGATAGAAATTCCAGAGGGTATGAAGTTTTTTGCAGAAATTAAAATTTAATGTTATCATACAGCACACAAAAGATTAAAAAAAAAAGTGAAATAAGCCTCCTTTCCTCTCATCGGCTACCTTTGCACATCTGCTTTCCCTTGCCCAAGTTATTTTAACCAACTGAAGACTGTTACAGATCTTAGAACCAGAAAACAAAACTTGATTTTTAGCAAAAGAAGCAATCATGAATCTCTCAACAACAGTCCAGACTGGTGGTGATGCTGTTCAAACCTGATGGTGGTTAAACTGAATTTGTGCCATAAATCCAAGTCATACTGATCATATTGATTAAAGTATCAAAGTGTTGCCTCCACCTAATCATCTCCACTGTATTCTTTAGTTTATAATGCACTTTATGCAGCCCATCCTCGACAAAATGAACAGAAAATAAGATTTTCTGTTTGTGTTCATGGTGATTATCCACAGTTTTATTTAAAAAAAAAATCTTAGTCATTTTTGGAGTTTCTTTATCAATGAAGTGAAATCCAATAAAAGGTGTTTTTCGCTTGATCCAGTGGCATCACTAGAACATGCAAGTCATACATGTAGAATGTTATCTTCATGTATTCTTTACGTTAAATAAAAAAAAAAGTCATAAAGTATGTATTACATTTGTGCTAATGCCCAAGCCTGACGTGTATGAAATACGGCAAGCAGAGGAGGCCATATATTGTATGAATCTTATATCATGTAGCAGGTAGCTTGACTTGAATTTCTTCCTCTGTATTGACAGATCCCTCCCCTCTAGTTCTGTAGCTCTGAGTGCCAATGTCTTACCTTTTCAACATGCCTTTTTAAGCTGTGCAAAAACATTGCCAGTATTTTTGTATGACCATTCTAAAACAGTAACCAATGCAGGATGACTGGCTCTCGAATTTGCCAAAGAAATACTGAAAAGCCCGTTGGTTTGAGCGGCAGATACCTTTGAAGGCGAGTTATACACTGGGAGAAACATTGCCGTTTCCATTTGTTCCTCACTCATGGCTGTTGTACTTTTCCGCCCCGCTCCAAGAAATCTATATAAATAAATTCAAGTACTTTTTCCCTTCTTGTATTTGTGATAGATTTATTTGAATTCATGTCAAAGATTTGCAGGTTTTTACACATAAAACAATAAAATAGGACAGTGCAACACAGAAATATGACAATTGTGCACATTTAAATTTATTTTGGACAAGATAATTTATACGCATATTCTGTACAGTACAGGTATAATACAAACAAGGACAAAGATGAGAAATGAAGATGACAGGTATGTATGTGTAGAAAAGTAAAAAACAAAAACTGCTTTTTAAAAATTAAAGCCTAGATAACTAAATTAGAATTGTAAATAAAGCAAGCCCATCTCACACAGTGTAAATGACTCATCTGTAAAAAACAAATTTAAACTTTATATGCTGCAACTGTCCATGTCAATCACACAACCATTCATTTGCATTTGTTTTACTCTTCAATCACTTTCATCTTCTCATCATATCTAAATGCATCTGCTCTCAGCTCCTGTCCCAGATGAGTGTCCTGTGTAATACTGAGAACTAAAGTTCAAACGAGACGACAATACTGTGCCTTATCTGTAAAGCTAATAACTCCCTTTAAAGCTAAACATTAAATAAAAACAACCCAACAGTTATATGTGTAAATAGAGTTTCTCCATCTTCTGGGAGTCTACCATTCTAGCTACTGCAGAAATTTAAACAGAGGGAAAGACTAGCACTTCAGAATACTCTTCTGCATTTCTGTAGACTTGTAACTGCACTATGCTGAAGCTTGCTTGGGCAAAAACAAAACAATTAAAATTAAACAAAATCTGATAATCCCATCAGCTTTTTCAAGAATCAGAAAAATACAAACTCTGCTGCATATTCCCTTAAACCTTTTTAATAGAACAGAAACATAAAACCAGCAAAAAGGCACAGTTCCCACATAAAAAATCTGGGTGTACTGTATTACACCTTGTACCTATGAACTCCTACACAATTTAACAGAAGCAGAATTGTTAAGTGACAAACCGTCTGCTTCTTCCATTCAAATCACATTCATGCAGTAAGAAGCATCTCCAACCATTTTACACTCCGGTCTCAAACAAGTAATGCAGATTGTGCCTTCACTCCTAAATAATGCAATGATTTCTCAAACATTTACAGTGTATAGTGTAAAAGAAAAAGAACTAATCTTATATTAGAAGTGCAGATAGATTGGAAATTCTTTAAGTAAATTTCCTGAGAAAAGTAACTAAACTTCTAGTTCCTGTTTATTGAGACAACTCCCCCCCCTGGATCCCACCTCTGGGCTCTCCTGTGCTAACACAGGCCTATAATGGCTAACATTTTCCTCTCAGTGGGAAACATAGCCCTGAGTGGGGAAAAAAAAAGGGGGAAACAGCAGGCTGCTAGTAGTAGATGGGTGCAGATCGGTCATCAGTGAAGGTGGGCCGGAGGAAGACCTCTATTGAACGGTCACTGCGGGGAGAGGAGGGGTGAGACAGGGAACACTTGTAGTTAGCATGAACAAAAAGTACCATTTTTTAATATACACAAAAGAGGTCAGTTTAGTAGCCCAAACTCATTTTTATTTAACTGTAAATCAAAAAGGTTATTGAGAGCAAGCATGAGGTGAGAAAAAGAGTAACAGTTTGTAACAGCATGGAGGGTTACCATCTCTGTTAATGGAGAAAAAAAAAAAAAAAAAAAAAAACTGCTGGATTGTGCAAACCAAACAGAAAAGCATTTTCCCACTGCAGCCAAGCAGCCAGTGAAAACAGAAGCGGGCATTAATGAGAAGAAGAAAAAAGAATGGTTGGTTAGGAGGTGATGGAGACTGGTGACTTACGGAGGTCCTGTTCCCTCAGAACCGGGATAATTCTGGACCCACACTGGAAGGTAAAGAGAACCTTTGGGTTTGAATGGCACATAACTCAGATCATGCATGGATCACAATTTGTAAGGACACTTGTTAGTCTGATGCAAGATGAACAAACCATAACTAGCTGAAATGATAAATGCAACATAGGAGTGCACACTACATGCTCAACATGCCATATTGTATGCAAACCCTTTTTAAAATAAAACAAATTCACTGTAAATTAAATAAAAAGAAATGGGTTACATCTGCTGGATCGTCAAGTTTTTCAATTCCAAATAAAACTCACATACAGGCAAAAAAACTAAACTAGGCAGGCAGAAAACACTCACACTGAACACCACCTCACACACTTTCTACAGTGTCAAAGAAGAACAGATGCTGTGGATGCAGGGGGAGGTGCGGGGGATGGAACATGCGACGGGAAACAGCTGGGACTGGAATTTACTCACAAAAGGGCTCATTTTTTAAATTCGAAAAGGAAAAAAAAAAAAAAAAATTGTAAAGAACGCCTCCTCAATGGCAGAACAGATTTCTCCACAGACCAGACTGTTTATTAATATATAGATGTGTGTTTTATTTAGAATAGTTTTGTAAAAAGTCACCATACATTCAAGGTCAATTTTTTTGAAGCGTCACATTTTCCGGTTTTCCTCCACAGCATGCATTAGATAAACACTTGCTAATCAGTAGGCGTTCATTGTTTCTAGAAATATGTTAAGTGTTTATTTTCATTTTTAAGAAAAGACCAAAAAATAAAAAATAAAAAATAAAATAAAATAAACACTACACAGTCACTCAGGGAATACAATAGTAAATAACAGTAAAAGCTGCAAAAGCTGTATTTTAATGTAAACAGCTGTGATTGAGGATACTCAACAAAAGATCACGCAGATCACTACAGCTTCAGGTGATAAATATAAAATAATTTAAAGAAAATTAATGTTGGATTTAATTTCATGGAGAATAAAGGCAGTCATTTCAAACAGGAAAAAAAATAGTTTTAAGAAGTTTGTGTCTGAGGGTGCAAAGGTTAATCAAGCACACATTTTAATGTGAGAAGTAAACTGAAGAAGTGACAGAAATATTTTATATAGCTATATATAAACGTTTAATGTAGAAGCTTTTAAAATTTGCTTCATTGCACATAAATTGTATTTAATAGAGGGAGAGAACAAAAAAAAAAAAAAAAAAAGCAAAGTAAGGCAAACATGACATCTTCTGGACAGAAAATCTGATCACTGACACAAGGAAGCACAGCAGGACCTGTGGGAATTTCTCAAAACAGAAACATAAGCTGCTGGACAGCCTTTGAACTTGACTTGGAACAAAGCTTTTGAGCATTTGTCTTGGATGAGATCTCAAAAACATCTGGCCTCATGGTGCTTGGAAAGGCCATTCAGTCAGTGGCTTAAGTACGACGACACTGAAGTCTTTTGGCACTTGTACAGTACATGAACATGTCTTTTAGTTTGGACAAAAATGACACAACCATGTACATGCATGAAAGACGAGCAGTAGCAAAGGCAGTCTCTTGAGAGATCAATCCATGATGGTGGACTGTGATCAAAAAGAGTTTTCAGAGTCCGTAACGCTGCATGCCAAGCAGGTAGGTCCCACTCAGGGTCTCTCGCTCAACGCAATCCTCCACCCACCAGCCGCTACTGTCCACACCGACGCCACCAGCAGCAGCACCCAGGACGGACAGGAGGAGGAAAGGAAGGACCCGGGGAGGAAGAGAGGACAGAAAGGAGGGATGAAACTGGCCTCTTCCAATCGGAGAAGGGGTGTGTGTGGAGGCAGAGGGAGAAGAGGTGGAGGTAGGTGGACAGGAGGAAGGGGAAGAGGAAGGAAAGATGGGAAGGAGGAGGAGGCCCCTGTGCTATCCGGAGCTGTCTGTTTCTGTCTGTATGTCTGTTCTCACACAGTCGAAATCAATTTGCCATCAGGACTGTCACTGTGGAACAAAGAGAGAAGGAAGCTTGCCAGGTCGGACACACTCAGAGAAATGGAGAGAGACAAGACAGGCACAGTGAGGCAGGGTGGGACTAAGGAGAAGTGCAGGTGGGGGTCAGGAACTCTGTTTTGCCCCCACCTACAAACTCCAAACCCACCCACCAAAATCAGGAAGATCAGACTTTCAATTCCATCATCAACACCATCAGAGCAATATGTTTTCTGGTTCAAAACTGTTCTACAAATTAAGACAGTTGTTTGGTCGTGTTTCTCCTAAGACAGTAAAAGAAATAAAATCAATACGGAAACAAATATTTGCTGTTGATGAGGAAATTATTACGTCATAGCTGGAGGGATGTAGGATTAAAAGGTCTGGGTGAATACACCCTGCAGGACAGTGTTTTAAGATACTGGTATAGAGTAAAAACACACAAACATTTAGAGCAGACAGGAGTGTGTGTAAAAGCTTGACACCGGTGCCCAAAGCCCCAGGCTGACAAGCACTGATGACTGAGATGAGGTCAGCATGATGTCTACTGTCACAACATGTACTGTATACTCCAAACACCAGTACAAATACACATCCAATCCAGGACAATTTTCTATTTCCCACTCATTACCCTTCCACACACACACACTCATAAATAAACCAGTTCACACACATTTATATACATATACATAAGGATGTACTGCCTGACTGGACAGGAAGAAGCATGGTCCAATTTCTAACCTCCTCTTAATCAAATAAATCTGTTTGTGAGCAAAAACCTAACTAGATTACACTTAGAAACACAACTAATACGTTGACAAAGAGTAAAAAAAAATAATCCTGCCAAACCATATTCAATTCAACTATTTAAAACAATTATTTAAAACTGCCTCAGGAGAACATAAAGACAAAAATACAGTAAAACAGTAAAAGTAAACAGTCTATACAACATAAGAAAACAACTTTCTTAAAACTGTAGTAATCTAGAAGCATCACTGCCCTTCAGTCATAAATACTGTAATAAATAAATAAATTATGGGGTCAACTGCTGAAGGTACCTAAAGGTCCTTTTCAAATAAAAAGCAAAAATGTGTGTTCAGGACCTAAACCAAACCTAATAACACTTTGTAATAACTACACCTTATTTAGACTCACTTTATCACTAATAAATGGTTAGTTAACCTTGACAACATCATTCATTAAAAGATGCTTATAAACTATAAATTACCCCATTTATTAATGCTTTTCCCATAAAAACTAATTATCTACATTAAAGCTGCTGTATGTAGCTTTTGGAAAACCCTGGACTTAGAAATATTTGAACAGATACAACCTTCAGGTCCCTCCCCCTTGCTCTCTGTTAACAAATACTTAAAAAGCATACATAGTCTTCACTTTAGAAGGGTTCACAAAAAGACTAGTAGCAACTGCCTTAACTATTGACGCACTGCAGGATTAGTAGATAGTCAACTCAAATGTTCTCTAACCATTATTACATGTCTAACACATGGTGTGAAAGTACATTTACACATGGAAAGCATAAAAAAATAGTTAACTCATGGGTATTTAACTATGAATAAACAATGAGTGTGTTGGTTTTGGAAGTAAATGGTTATGGGTAAATCATTAATACATGTGTAAATTTATAGCTTAAGTTTTAATCGTTAATAATAAATATGAATATAAAATAAACAAAATAATAAATTATGCTTTTAAGATTAACTAACCATTTAGTACATAATAATTAAGGCTAAATCAGGTGTAGTTACAAAGTGATACCAAAAATCCTAATATACAGTTTATCAATATGATAAATAACCAAAACAACCCCAAAGCAAGATTGTGTTAAAATAAAAGAAAACACTAGTGTGAATATTCTGCCTTTTCTTTTAAACTTTCCAGTGATGTGAATTTATCCTTTAATAACCTTCATAAAATGATGGCAAGCGGCATTAAACTGCAACAACTAGTTTTAAGTGAGGCAGTTGTCTTGCTGGTTATTGTAATTCCATCAAACTGTTAGTCTCTGATTATTAGAAGCAGTGGCGATCATACAGCATGAGTCAATATTTGGTGAGAAAGGCAGTCAAGTCACTTACCTTGTGGCAAAGCGGCTGTCATAATCCTCAATGGCAGGCTGTCAAAAATGGTAACAGTTTTGGTTATAAAACAGAAAGCCTTGTACGGGAGGTGACTGTTGGTTTTTAATAAAAACACTAGGTGGCAGCAGAAACTGGACAAAACACTTTCATGTACTGCAGGTTTACTCATGTTCAATTATGCAACTAAGGTCTAAAGTAGAGAGCTTTGAATTAACAAAACAAGTGTACCGAGAGTAGAATGATGGATATTACACATTGTACTACCTGTGGACCAAAGCCTGCCATGCTATAGGGCCGTGGGCGGGTCTGTGCTAGGCTCTGTGCCAGCAGTCGGGCAGTCAGGCCATAGTCAGGTGTGGGCAGTGATGCATCGCTCTCCAACAAGTTCCCTGTGCTGCTGCTTTTTCCATGGTGAAGGCTGGAACTGGAAGAAAACAGCAGCCTCAGACTCAAACTCATTTGGATTTTATTACAATGAAATGTTTTTTATATTTAAGAAAAAAAAAAAAAAAAAGGGCTCATACTTCACTTTGAGCTTATCTCCATCACTCTCAGGCAGAACTCGTGTGTAGGAGAATGGGAACCATCCACGCCTGGTAAGAGGAAGAAATAAACGCATTTCAATATTTGCAATAAACACTAGGATTTCAAAATATGGACTCTGGAAATACAAACTACATTAATATTTACATCTTATTCTTCTCATTCTCTCCATAGTGCCAGCCATCACGAGCTTCAGGCACCAACAGGGTGATGACATCTCCTTCGGAGAAGCTGAGCAGAGTGCTGTTGTCGCCTGCAGCATGAGAGAAGATGGCCTGGACACGAGCGCGTCCGTTCTTCTCCAGTCCAGCTGCCATAGAACTGGACCTGGGCAGGGTCCTTGTCTCTCCTGTGGAGATTTTAATTACTTGTGATTACAAAATAGGTCAAGAGTGTTAAATAAAGGTTTTTATTTTTAGGAACAGTTTGTACTTAAAACTTGCTTCTGTATATTCAGTTTATAAAACCACAGGCTAATTAACAACTTGAGATGATGGTTGGTTTTCTTATTTAATATTTTTTTTGGAGGTACCAGTGCATGACCAACTCTGAAGAATGTTTGGATCTCTTACCCACTGGGTTTTTGTTCTTAGCAGGGGCAGGCCTGCGGACAGGAAGGGTGTTGGAATAGACATCGCTGACCTGTCTCTGGGGCTGAGACTGGACCTGTGCCTGACTTTGAGGGGATGGAGGCCTGACCTGGGACATTGTTCCCCCTTCTGTCCAGTATTCCTCACCGTGGACCCCTGTTGTCCCATTGACCATGGACATACCATCAGGACCCATCAGTCTCTGGAATAAATAAGTGGACATATGAATTCAGCAAGTAAACTGTGCAAGGAAGATTTTTTTTATTATACTGAGTCATAAGTTTAACTTAAAAATACAATTATTTTAGTTAAATAGAAAAAACATTTTGGCTTAAAGTTAATTTCTTTAAAGTGCCAGGGACATGAAATGTTGGTAACAAATATGAATGCATCTATCTTAAGATAACAAATTAAATAAAAAATGACACTGCTGAGATGAACAGTTGTTGATATTTGCATGTGAAGCAACAGGAAGTGATGTGAAAGGGGAATGACAAACAGAGCAATGCTACAATGGCTAACAACAAAGACAGGAGAGAAGAATCTGGTGTTTTAGATTTTTTTGCGTCACTATCAGAGAGAGATTTATAAACAAAAACAAGGGAGTTTCCTTAATTAAAGAGTTCCCCTTAGATGTCACTTCCTGTTTCACTTTGTTCAAAATAAAATATGCCAGTTATTGACAAAACGGGTAAAATTGTGTGCGTTATACTAATATAT
>JARVJO010000096.1:13597894-13623866 GCA_031762555.1 Cynodonichthys magdalenae
TGACGTTCAACTTGAAAACATAAAAAAAAGCCTTTGGTTTCCTCACCGCTGGGTGTCCAAGGCCACTACCCATAAAAACAGCAAGCTCTGGGGGAATAGGAAGAGGCTGAGCCCCTGGAATGGGGTCTGAGATCACCAGGTTGGATTTGGAAGTGTGCAGAGGACTTGTGCCCCCAAGAGCACCGGAAGTCATCTGCTGGGCCAGAAGCATTGCCCTCTCAGGGAGTTTGTTTGGGTCTGAACAGGCCTGCTGCCACACTGGGATCTTCTGAGTCAGAAGGTCTTTACCCTTGGTGGGAAAAAAAAATCAAATACATAAATAAAATGAAGGAAAAGGTAGTGAAAATAAGAGAAACATTTAGGAAGCTGTTAATGTAAAGATCCATTCAGTCCTAAAACACTAACAGTCCACCCTTGACCTCTGCCTTTTGTGCAGATATGATAATGTGTTGTGTGGGTAAAGCAGACCATTACCCCCCCAAGCTGCCCACAGCAGTAACTCCCAGACTGTGGACATGACTGTTCAGTTGTTCAAACTTATTCTTTAACAGAAGTATCTATGCATATATTACACACACACTCTGTAATACAGACAACTTGGACATTAGAAAGCCTCTGGGAGAGGGTTTTTAGTTTGGAGAAGGTAAAAACTTCCCACGCACACCCCCATACTGATTAATGACCAGACATGTCCAAGAAATAAATAAATAAATAAAACACCGCAGCTCAGTGAACACACATCTTTTCCTCCTGCAGCCACCTTCAGGCTGTCAGCTCCTACCCACCAATAATCCCAGCTGACTGATGCACTCCATTACACATGAATTTGATATTCTCGAGAAAAGGACGAGTCTGAAGTTGGAGCACAGATCTCAACACAAACAAATATAAAAAGGGTAAAATCTTAAAGGGAGACATTATTTTATCCAATGTTTTATACGTTATATTAAAGCTTTGGCAACAAAATTGCAACTAACTCCTCTAAACAACAGTTAATGTGGAAGAGTTTAGAGTCATTCTCCTTGCATATTCTTTATTTCAGCTTGTTTAACATTACAGTCAGTATTATTGTGCCTTTTCCTACCAGAGTTTCACCGACAGATTGAATCATGAATCATGTTTCAGCCTCCTGAGCTGCAGAAGAAAAACTTAAGTAAACGTTTCGATTTGATTGTCTGAAGCTTTCAGGCCCTACAGTTAGAAAAATACTAAAATCGAGAGTGTGTTAACACATTATGAAGTAAAATAAAAAATAAATACATTAGCATTGATTTTATCTAAATAATTATTGCTAAATTTAAAAACAATTTAAAGTTAATCAATCAACAGTGAGAACGATTTTTTGCAAATATAAATATTAAAAATAGCGGCCAATTTTCTAAGAAAGTCGCATCAACTTCACTTTTGGGTTAATTGATTAGCAATTTCCAAATGATTAGAGAAAACAGAAGGAAAAAAAGAAAAACTAAGCCACATTTCATGTTGAACTATAAGGCTCATTATGCTACAGTCAAAAATAGTCCAAACAAGTTCATTCATGTCTGATTCCATGTATTCAGATGGATTCCAAGAAGAACGCCTGTTCTGTCAAAAGAACGTTGAGCGTGACTCTGGTGTGTACAACAAACCACAAAATCTGCAGACAGAAACACCCAGAGCTACATTTACCAAAACTCCATAAAGCACACCAGCTAGAACCTCTTCAAACCACCTATCCAGCATGGTGGTGGAGGGTTGATGATTTGGGTTAACGTTGCAGAGACAAAACCAGGACAACTTCCAGTTATTGAGTCAACTGTAATATAACACCTAGTAAAAGGAATGTTCAGTCCTTTTCCTGATAAATTCTCTATTGTAGACAAGTTTCAAATTAACCGAATAGGACAACTGGAAGGAAGCATAATATGTAAAAACACATTGTGATTTTGCATAATGTGCTTAAAAATAAAGTTATGAATGTGTTCAATGTACTTTATCAATAGGATTCCTGGTATTTGTCAAAAATACTGACGCTGCCTAAAAAGCTTATGTTCTGTTCATTGATGTGCTCTTACACAGGTTAGTTTCTGATTGTTCTTTTTTTCCCAAACAAAAATACACTATACAGTATATAGAGATGTGGCAGAATGACTTACCTTTCCATGGTAGGCGCTGCTGTTTTTGGCAACAGCACATTGTCGATCCACCAGGAAGCAGTATCTGCGACGCTCCTCTGACAAAGCCTGCTTGTATCCCTCAGCAATGAATGTCTCTAGTTCTGTCTGCTTATTACTGATCGTCTCCACAAACTGAAGAAAAAAAAAACAAACAAAACATTACATTTTTTTAGTTAGTTCCTGTATTGCTTTTTGTAGCAATGCATTCCGTTTTTAAAAAATGTGCAAAAATAACCACAGATCTGTTTTCTGCCACCAGTTTGTAGATTAGACATTTTCCCCCAGACACCTAACTACTTCTTAGACTCCAAAACACTTCTGTTATAGATTAAACAGTTGTTTCAGTGAGAGCCTTATTAGTTATTGATCTACTGCAGGTGCTAAAAAACAAAATACTTCAGTGAAACACAAAAGTCCATTTTAACACTTGTTAATCAAGTCAAATTATCACAAGCTTTAAAATCAAAAAAGGTGCAATCAAATAGCCATAGAGTAAAGATGATTTATCAGTTGGACATGGAACAATTTTATTTGTTTTGACTTACATACAATTTATATTATTTTACATTTTGTTATTTTATTCCAGTAAGAGTAATTAAACCTACAAAGTTATACTGCTATGGTCCAGAAGACGTACTCAACTTTTATTTTTTTAGAATTTTGTTCCTAGATTACCGAGATGCATCAAGACAATCTGGGGTCTCGTTTACCTATACACACATTCATACAGCATCTAATTAAATCATTCTATAGGAACTAATCAGTGATTTAGATCACATTCCTACACCAATAAGCTACACTTCGGACACAATGAGAGGTTCAGTGTCTTGCACTGGGACACCCCAACATGTGACTGCATACTGGTGCAGTTCAGTGTATTTTATTTAGTAACCACCAGAGCACACTACTTCCCAACTGACAGTTTCCAAGAAGTGATTTGCTGAAAAGCCAAATCTAGCTGCATTTTCTCATTTCTTCTGGACTTCAGTCCATCGTCTCTGGAAGTACCTGTTTATTGTTACCATGCACGCAATGCTACCATCTAACACTTCAGGCTATTATTTCTTCTTTGATTTCACAATTTAAGCAATGTTATTTCATTGTCTTATCTTTTAATGTTTTCAAATGAAAAATCGTAAATTTTGAATCTGGTTTAATTAGTTGCTATTATGTATAGAGCGTTCATTTAAAAACACAAGCATCCCCTTGGTAGGGTGGATGTGTATGACTGTGTAGCTTCAAACGCTGCAAAAGACGACTTTCATTACATCTCTTTTTATCTTTTCTATGAACGAGATAAACAGTGATTTTATTTTGGCATGAGTCATACTCTATACTGCGGTAAGAATAAAGAAAAGGAGGGGAAAAAGAAGGAGAGACATGAATCACACTGAAGAAATGTCTGGCAAACACTCAGCTGGACACCTTAGCTGCTAGCGTTTGTGAATGAATCTTTGGTCACATCATTGGAGCCATACAGTGCAAATGACACTTTAAAAGATTACAACCAAAGTGGCTGCCCTCTGTCTCTCTGGTGTAGTGACCCTTTTTGTATTTGCAGTTTATGACTCAGTCTGCTAGCCCCTGCAACACTTCTAACCAGGGCTAATAGGAGCGACTCAACCAGTGTGTGCTCGCCCTTTGTCAAACTAACATAGCCTCATTCTCCCACCATTCAAAAAGGTCACCAAAGTAACCCAAGACAATAAGTGCAGTGGGAAAAGCTCATGCAGACACAAGCTACCATTATCTCTAAATGACCTCAGGTAACATCTTAGCTAGAATGACTAGTTTCGCAAAGGTTATGGATATAAATGAAACCTGCTACACGTCAGTGCAGCTCCTATATTCAGGCTTTGACTGCTCAGCATTACAGCCCCTCTGCATGTCTCTTCACACTGACATATTCAGGACAAAATCCTAACACAGCCGTACTCTTATTACACTGCACACCCAACACTTTTTCCCCAGTAATTACAAACACAGACGGCAAGCTCTCACACCATTTAAAAAGTGAAGAATACATCAGCAACAAAACGGTTTATGTGATACTGTTTTACAACGGCAGGCCCCAGTAACATATAATCAAACCACATTCCTAACTATAATTACTGTTCCAGATATCAAAAAAAAGTATTCATCCTAGTGAAAGAGGCATCCTTACTCGTCAATATTAGTTTAAAATTTTGTTCTGAATAGAACGAAAAACTCCACAAAACTGAGACTGACAGACAAAATTTATTTTAAAAAGGGGGTATTAAGCATTTCCAGACACATAGTTCACCTATGTCACAATCAAGTAAATTACTTTCAGCTATGAAAATACTGTATATATCAAAAACAAAATTGACTTTGCATTATAGTCTATCTAAATTCTTTAAATTTGGCCTTAGTCTCTTTAAAAACATCCTACCATTTCAGACACTCCCACTTCCGCACATCTTCACAACAAAGCTTGATGCAGTCAACCTTTCATAGCAGTGTTGTGTTTTGTTATAAAAAACAGAAATACAAATTGTTTTGTAAAATATACCCTCCTTTGAGATATTGAAAAGTCCTTTATTGATTAAACATGTGAGGTAAATTTTCTATATTTTAACTGTTCCCGGTCAAAATTGACACTTCAGATTTTCAGAATGTTTTTCATTTGATCTGATATCTAAAATATTGAAAACAGTCTTTTCAGGACAAACTGAATTATTATTTCATATTCATGTGTACAGATCAAATATCTGCAAGTGTCTTCTTCTTTTTACCTGGCATTATTATATGCTTGGGTCTGCTGGTTCTTCATCAACAGCACTCTGATGTTAAAAATCAAACCAAAATCCATGTGCCTGCTTCTGTTTTCAATTTTTTTAAATGTGCATACTTGTGTGAACCCCAGATTGAAACATCTTTAATTTGAGGACACCAGTCTGAAGAAAGGCTGAGCTAATCAAATATCTTCTGACAATACTTCTTAGAACTGAGCCCTGTCTCGCTTTGTCTGAAATCTTATTAACATCCTTTACAATACAAAAGAAGTTTATCTAGATAAAACTCCTTTCTACAGTACCTTGGCATGCTCCAATGAACTACATAATGAAATGATTAGCATTTCAGCCGACTTCATCCATTGATGTGGAAGTGTCTCAAGGCAGAGGAGAGCAGGGACGGTAGAAAAAGGCAAACAAGTAGATGATGAGAAGCAAGGTTCAATCAGATTGAGTCTGTCTATGCAGCCAGACTGCACTCAAGACTTCTACTTTAATGAAAAAAAAAAAAAAAGAAGAAAAAAGTTAAAAGTTCTCATTTTTAAAGTGGCACGAATGGGTTGGAGGAGGGTGAAAACGCTGCCCTCGTCTCTGCAACATTTACGGGCCTCCTGCTGCCTGAAAGAGACCATCTCTTACAAACAAGATAAACTGTACGATCTGTTACAATCTGAACTCCTTTTCTAGGTGGACGCTTGTCATTGTGAAGCACAGGTCTTGTGGGAGTGCAGAGCTCTCGCTCGCTCTTTGTGGAGCCATGCTTCTTGTGGGCTCAGGCACAAACGAGTTGACTTTTTCTCTCACACGCCCACAGCCGTGATATGATCAGTGAAAGTGAGCAGGCTGAAAATGAGAAAGGGAGATTGATTTTTCTTTTTTACTGCTAACAGACTGTAAATTATGAGTCCACTGTATGATGAGCGCTTCCCTCTGCACAGATGGGTCCAACTGATCAGTCATCCAAGCTCAGCGAGAGTGTGAGGTAACGTTAATGTATGTTCAAATGTACAATGTAAAAATATTTGATTCTTTTCCATTTATTCCATCCAAGTCACTTGCCTGAGGAGTATTTTCCCGCAATTACTTTTTCTCCCTTTGAGCCAATATTATAAGAACTGCTAAAATGAAGTAGAACAATATTGAGAAAATAAGTCTTAAATTTCTTTGTGGACATGTTCTAGTCTGTGTCAATGCTCATCTTGCAAACAAAGAATCATGATTCAAGTATTTTCACTTGTTTAATGATAATTGCCCTCTGATAAGGATAATATTTCATGTGTCTCCATTGAGTCATATTTTTAATTACTTTTAAGCCTAAGCAGTTTTTTCTAGACCTGTGAAGATATAAAATTTTACTGGACAATAAATTGTCTCAAAAATTATGGCGATAAATAGTAAAATTGTTTGGAGACCACAAAATTTAGAAACGTTTGCGAAATTTATAGATGCACGGGGTGCAGAGTTTATAAAAACAAACAGCAGCAGCTACTGAAGCTGTAACATCACTACCCACTTCTATCCAAACTAGGACAAGTTAATCTTTATGTGTCTTTTGGTTTCATCAAATAATTGCAGTCACATGCACATTGCTTACGAAGTTTATAGAAGTATATGAAATTTATGTAGTGTAAAATGACAAACCCAAGGTTCTGCACGGTCCTGAGGCGCCGCCAGCTGAAAGAAGGTGTTGAAAAAACAAAGATTTTCCACTAGCCAAATACCTATTTATGGGGCTCTCATGCTACATAGGTTACGAGACCATGCGTCTGGCAAATACCTGACTGACGAGAGAGTTCACTCCTCCCTATGCTAAGGAAAAGAAAGGAGGGGCATACGAAGAAAACAAGCAGGCAAATTAAAATAATTTACCTAATTTTAATTTATGAGATTAAATGATTTATTGCTTATCATGAGGCCTAGTTTGTCTTATTAGAAACTCAATATCTCCTATGATCACCCAGTAGTTAATGATAGATTTTGCCAACAGAGTGGATGCCAAAAAGTTATTGCCACAATAAATTTAAATAAATATTTGCCAAACTGGCAATGTTCTAACTATTTCTAAGTTGTTTTTTTTTGGTCTTCAGTTGGCTGTGATTGAATGTTGTGTTTACAAAATACGGTTTATTTAAAACTGTAAGACATTAAAATAAAAATCTCTTGAATCCAGAAATAGGACAATACGAACTTGCCCTTACTTGCCCTTACATTATAGCAAATGAACATTTTGTGCTTTATTAAAATTTTGCCATGGTCTCCTGGAACTCTTAATTTCCACATTAACATCACGAAAACATTTACATGATGACCTAAAAGTTTTTAAATAAGATAAAATCACCAGTATAAATGTGAACAAAAACAAAACGACAACATCTGCCTCTGCTGGACCTTCAACTTTACACGAATCTCTGCTAGAACCACTTTGAATTTCATACAATTAATGATTTACATGCATGTTTTCTTTGAGCAAGCATTGGTTAAGCTTTGACAAAAACTTGTTCCTGAAGATAAGATTTGAAACAGCAGAAACAAACTGCTCTTTTTTTTTTTTGCACAGATTATTTTAGTGATTTTGTGTCAAAGCGTTGTCGTTCAGTCTTATTGATAGTTACTTTTGTCAGGTGTACAAATTTTATCATTGTGGCTCAATCAATCCCAACCACACAAAAAAAATAAACAAACCACTTAAAAAAGCAGGTATGCATTAACCTGCTCCTTTTAACTGATTTAGGCCTACAGTCTCTGCTCCCATTCAAGCTTGGCTTCATGCTCCACTGGACTCCTGAGCACATCGCCCAACTTGACGCCATAAGATGACACTTAATACAGCAACTCTTCAAGGCATTTCTGACACAATGGAACAAACTTGATGTGACGCAGCAGTCAGATTAATCCAGTGCTGCCATGCTGCAGACAGGATGAGGCAGATGTGTGTGTGTGTGTGTGTGTGTCTCTTTGCCTTTGTGTATTTGACAGCATGTAAACTGATTGGACAGAGTCCTTCATGTGGAAACTGAGCACCAAAGAACAACATGTCTATAACCAGTGAACTCCAGAAAAGTTAGTATCCTGACATTTTGTTTTACCTGACATTGCTGAAAACGCATCAGTGAGGCAACTGCAGCAGCTCAGTAATTATCCTGCAAGCCTTGACCTGTTCCAAAATTCCAGCCTCCAGTAAACTGACATATTCTCCCATTTTACTTTTCACTTTAAGTAATAACCCTTGGAAAGAGAGCAACCAATACAAACAAGAACAACAAAAAGTGAAGTCTTAGAATGTGAGCTAATGCAGAAAAAATGTTATTTGTGTTTCCCCCATCAGGCAGGTGGTCGTGTGATGAAAACTTAATGTGACAAAAGTAGCAACAGTAACGGTTCTTGTGAAATACTTTGTTTCATCTGAAGTGCTTTGTCATAGGTTGATTTGTCATGGGAATGATCACATAAATTTACTTAACATATGTCTTTTCAATGTAAAATCTGACAAATTGAATAGTGGAATTACTGGCTGCTTACGTTACCTACCCGTGGATTTTAGGAAGTATTTTTATTTTTTTACTATTAAATAACAAAACAGAACCCGAAACTTAAAATTAAGGCAGCTATAAACAGGATATATCAGTATCTGAAGCATATTTTTGTCTATCACTTCAGGTAACTGAGTTAGATGTTTTGTTGTAGATATTCACACTACATTTGCATTTTTAACCAATGTTTTTTGTCCTGATTCTGTGTTTCTTAGCTTCAGAAAAAAAAATTGGACCCTTCCTTCCCCACCAAAACTCAAATTCAATCATCTACCAATGAACGACAACTCTACAAAACTTGGAACCAGGGACACAGGTAGAGCAACAATTTGACATCAGAGTGCTTTTATTGCAGTATTTCTTGAATGTTTGTAGTTCCACACAGAATTCTTCTAGTTCGTAACTAACAAATCTACTGATGTTAGTTACTGCATGAGTTTTTAGCTCAACTGTATAGAGGAGAATTGATATACAGCCATTTCATCCTCTGAGATGAAGCTCGTCAGGAGGCTCACCTGCATCTCCTTGTCTCCATACTTTGAAGGGTTTTTGCTGCCTTGGCTCTTCCTTCGCAGCTTCTTTAGTTCTCCCTGGCACTTTTCCAGGCTCTCCCCTTTGTTCTTGTGTTCAATCTGGTATTTCTTCAAGGCAGCCTGAGTGGAGAATTAAGGAGTAAATAAAAAATAAAATAAATCACAATTTTAAAAGATCTACAATTTAAAAGGTTTGTACTGAAGACAGGCAAGGAAGCATTTTCTTTTTTTAAGATGGCAGAAATCCCACTTCATATACGTCTAGATTCAAGTTTAATCACTACAGTGAAGATATCTTAAACTTTCATGTCTTGATTTGTTGAAAACAACCCCAGTAAGCCTCAACATTCAAACTTTTGTATATGACCGGAATCAAAGCGATACTGTTGTTACAAGTCCTGGTATGAAAAGAAAAAAAAAAGATGCTACTTTAACATTGAACTAAAGACTAACGGAGGAAAATAATCAGTCCTTGTGTTGTTGCCCTGATGAAGGAGAGCTTTATTATTAAAGAACTGAATGTAACAGTCTGGATGATTATTGCACATCAGCACTGAGGCTGAGCTCAAAGAGCATTTAGACTAATTGTATCTTAGAAGACCCTTGAAATAACTACTTAAATTAACGAAATGCCTGTATTCATATGATTGTAAACATAATACAGTTTGTTTTAATTTTTATAGGGTTGTTTTGACATCAACACTGCCTCTTCAAAACATCTGCTATTGACGAGGCTATACAACGAGACTTCATGTGATTTTCATCACAAGAAGTGAGCAATCAAAAGCAGTTGCAGCCTGCAACAGAGACAAAAATAAATGTGAAATTTGTAGCAAAATCCTAATTAAATAGCACAGTCCTTTCATTTTATTAATTTAATTTGCTTTATTATTTATTTATCAAGAAAGGAAACAACTTTGTTTCCTTGGCTTTAGCAGCTCTGTTGCTATGGTAACAGTGTCTGGTGCGAGAAAGCTCATGTGGTCTCTGCGAGGCAAAATTGGAAGAGAAGCGCTTATGAACGGGGTTCAACACCCACATTTGCATGCCGCATGAAAATGAGACCATAAGCAGGTATTCTCAGGGTAACCAAAAAAAAAAAAAGGAGCTGAGCAGAAGCTGCTGCTGTCACTGAGAGACTTGCAGCATGACACACAACGTGTTGGGATTTTATAGCAGAGATATGTGGTCAGGTCTGAGGTGAATAAAAAACTTCAAATCAGAGTTCCCAAGCAGTCATTTTTCAACAATGGCTTAAATTGGCATTTCATATTTGCCTGCTAATTTGTATTTTTCCACATCAGCTGCCTCCTTGAAATATTTGTCTAAAATGAACCAAATCAAGCGTTCACACCTTTATAAGCTTTGTATCTCAGTGAAAATAGCAGTGAATGACTCATCCTTTTAATTTCCTCATACTCTGAGATAAAATGGTAAACCATCACAGGTTGCTCGGTTATTGGCAGCCACATTTGAGCAGAAACAAATGGGCTTTAACATTATTTTGTGTTCACGTGCACAAAACAGCGGGACCACAAGCATTCCTACTATTCTGGGGACCACATCATTTAAGTCAGGGTTTACAGTTTTACACTCCAGCTGAACAGGTGGGAATAATGTGCTGGTTTGTCAATGAGTTTGTTTCACCTTAGCAACATATCTCATGAACCACTGAATGGATTTCAATGAAACTTTAAGAAAGTAAACATAGGATGTAAGTGTATACAAGTTAATCCAATTAACTGTCTGCCACAGCTAATCAATATTAGCAAACACAAAAATGACAATATGTGTGTCTCAATTCAGGGGTTACAGCCCGTGTAGGCTGCATATTCGGCCGTGAAATGAGATGGTCTAGTCTACAGATGACGTATGTTTGCGTGACCACACACTACCCCGTTACCATGGTGATAAGTTTTCCCCTATCACATGCCTTCAGTTGTCTTTTCACGATATAACTTTACAAAATCCAGTATATAAAAAGGTTACAAATAAAAAATTAAAACCAAAAAATTTAAAATAAAAATGAAAATTTAGGTCTAGCTCCAGTATCAGCTATTGTAATTGCATTTTATTTAACATCTCATTGCAGCATAAATTTCATCAGCTAAGTCTATAAATTGGAACAGTCTATGTCATGGCGACAAATGTGCTGTATGTCGGCCGCAACCCTGAACTGAGACACAGCATAACTCAGTCAGTTAAAATAAGTTTTGTTGTTGCAGCTGAGAGGCATTCAGATCATATACTCTGAGCATCAGGTGATATTGTTTGAGATTACATTTTTATGTTTTAAACAAAATGGCTACAATATCATTTTTTTTAAACATCAGATGGTTGTAGTCTAAAACTCTGACAAGAAAGAAAGTGGGTCATTCCCTCCCATGCTAGGCTTTTAATTCTTTAAAACAAGCAACCATCTTGTTTTCTTTTTTTCCACTTGTAGTTTGTTTGGCATCATCTTTTGAAGGGTTTTATTGTTGCCGTCTGCACTCAGTGTGATAGATCTGCGATCATCTTCACACACACCTGGAGGACTTTTGTGGATAGGTGGAGATGACCTCAATTACACCATGCAGACCCCACAGTTTAGTGCATGGTTAAGTGCACCGACATGCATAAATTCTGTTTAAGGCCTTTAGTCAAAAGTCTCTTGCCCAGGTAGTAAATCCTACTTAGAGGGGTGACAGCTGGTCTATGTAAAAAAAAAAAAAAAAAAAAAGAAACTTTGCTCTTCATTCGTGGGGTCAGACTGCGTAAACAAGGCGATGTTCAAGAACTGCCCTCCTTTGTATCAACTGAACCTCAGTCAAAACACTAAAGCTAGTGGACTCTGACCTCCATACCAACAAATTAAATCACTGTTTGAAACAACAAGGAGACGACTGTTCTGCCTTGATTTTATTAGAAACAGAGAGGTCAGTTTTAGGTTGAATCCTGCATTCTGAACTCTGTGTAATGACTGACACACGCTGAAATCTTGTGAGCACCATCTGCAAATCTGAAAAGGATACAGAAACTTGCTGCTCCTCAACATCAAATTCTAATATCGTCTCTTTTATTCATCATGCACTAGCATTTATCCTGAACGCAAGTGATTGTAATTGTTGCTGTGACTGATCAGTAGAAAATCATGCAAACCTACAAAAACCTGAACATGTTTCTGGAGCTGCGCAGATGAGTTTTCCCTCCCTCTATTCTAGTTTTGACAATGTCAATGTGTCATTGAATACTTTGAGTTTACATTAGGACATTAGATTTCATCTGAACTACTTTAGTTTACTTATAGATAACTGTTTAATCAAACTATCATTTTTTTTTAAATGTTACACTATGTGTGCTACAGCAGCTTCATTGTTGTTTTGTTCCCCAACAAAACAATAAAATAATGTCAATGTCATCCCATCCCCCCAAAACAACGCACAGCAGAACTGCTGTACACTTAGGCTGCTACCCACTCATTCTAAAGATATCACATGTAGACCCACTCTGCAGCTCTTACACACACTCTACAAGGGGCTTATTATAATCAGTCTACCCCTGATGGTTTATTAAATGTGAAATGTTGCAGAAACTGATTTTAAAGCAGAACTTAACACACGCAGCTTTACAACCATCTCTGTGATCACGCTATTTGACACAGCTTCAAATAGATCGATACATTTCATGCATTCATTGACATAAGCTCATCAACAGAGAGCACTTTTCAGCATAATCCTCTCATCTCAGAAACAGAGGCACAGATTCAGATACTCACAGTCAAATATCGAGCATCCAGCTCCACTTTCTTCTCAAGCTCTGAGAGCAGTTCATTGTGAAAGGACTTCAGCTGGGGGGAAAAAAAAAGAAACATAAAATGTTTATTTAACAAGTTTTACCCTTTTAGTAGTAACTGCCTAAAAATGTTTCATTGAGATTTTGTTTGAAATAAAACTTTATTTTTTGTTACTATAAACTGTGAGCGCGTGCGTCTCCATATTTCATGTTAGCGCAGGACCTTTTGGCACATGTTTCTGATACAGATCAGATTTATTCATGTTGCCACTGAGAAGCAATGAGCAGACTAAACCAACCTTGCGGATGTCCACTAACCTATTTACTGAACACGTGAACATGTTTTCCCCCCCCTTTTGATCAAATTTCAGATGTTTTGGTGGAAGACATGGATGTTATGATGATTGCAGTATAAATTCTAACAGAATAAGTTCATAGCAACCAGCTCAAAAATGATGCTCTACTGACACAGGCAGTCATACAATACCTACAAGCTTTTTTATTTTTACTATATTTGATATTTTATTGGATAAAAAGCAAATAAAAAACAAAAATCAGTTTTGCTCAACTTTTAAATAAGTCCAATTTATTTAGTCTTGTTTGTTTTCATTTCAGGTCAGTTTGTGTTCATTTAGTTGCCATTGATTTAAAAGTCATTTATGTTACTGAACTAAGGAGCTGGTGTAATGGCCGAGCAAACTGTTCCATGAACATCCTGGAGCAAACTCACACCACTGACCTGAATTAGGTGGGCGTTGTTACTGATCCTTGTTCGGTTTGAATATAATTTAAATACAGCAGATCATTGTTAAAAATCACACACCCAAAAACCATTCAAGCTTAGAATACCAACCATCTCCTCTAGTTGCACTTGGATCTGTCTGTGGACCTCAGCCATCTGGAACAGCACATCCCCTTCACACAGAGAAACAGAGAGACATGGAGAAAACACATGAATACTCTATAACACAAGCAGAAAGCTGCGAGGAGGAAGAAAAGAAGAGGAAAAAAAACAGATGAAACACAAAGCAAGAGAGAGAGAAAAAAAAACATGATGGAAGATTGTTTATGAGATGGTAAGACATTGCCACATACAAAAACTGAAATGGAGGTAATGGGGTTTAAAAAAGCAGAACACACTGGATCTTGAAGTTTGTAACATACTAGAACTTAACAAGTAAACAAAAAATAAATAAATAAAAAAACAAACTCTAAATAGAACAAAGAAAAAAAATCAGGTAAAATTAAAAAATGACAGAGTGATCATGCAGCTAGTATTGTAGTTTTAATACCTACAGTCTGCCTCTTCTGAATTTGCAGTGCATTGTCAGGAAAAGGAACACAAAAAGCACATTGAGCGAAGGACACATACAAATAGAGACCTGGTGGAAAGACTGTGAGCAATCCAAACAGACAGGAACATGACAGACATTTCTCTGACCAGAAGGTCCAAAGCTGTTTTGGCTTTGTTTGGGGCATTGTGTACATTTAGGCAGTGATGTGAATATTAACAGAATCAGAACATATTTGTTGTAAAGTGTCAATTAGACAGCAATGTAGAAGCATCATGTTCTGTTTTCAGCCAATCTAGCTATATGATTAATGTAAAACATGGCTGAAAGAGTCAGTTAGGATATCAATCACTTTATAATTCCAGATTTATTTTTCAGGACACTAGAGGCTTCTGACCTTTATTGTCAGATTTTATTTTTTGCTTCGTTTCACACACTGTCCTGCTGTGTCATTTTATGAGCTTTAATCTACAAAGAGCACATCTAAATTGATCCTAAATTGCTTTGCAAACAAAAGCAGAACTTGTGCTGAATAGTTTCAGTACAACCCTTTGTTCTGCACCAAAAGGGCTTTGGAGTGGTCTCCATCTCAGACAGCAAGCAGCGTGAACACTGGCAACAATGTAGAGACATTGACAGAGCAGACTTAAATAAAAGGGGAGAAGCAGAAGGTTGGTTCTGAAAGGAATGCAACATGTAATAAGAAGAACTGTGAAGAAGTACCGTTAGACAAATGAGTTGCCAAAAATATTCATATTTCACAATTAGCCCTGTACTAGCAATTTATTCTACAGAATAAAGACAAAGTAATTTATTTTAAAAAACACCTGAAATGCATTTAAGTAGTTCATGACTTTTTGTTGTGTATAAACAGCATTTTTTACCACATATTGTATTTCTTTTCTCCCGTACACTATTGCAGTTTCCCTCTTACTTGTTCCATTTTATTTACTGTCCTACAAAGACCCTCATTAGGAATAAAGTTTAACCCAACTCCATTTGCACAGTTGATTGGTCAGAAATGGTTGAATGTGAGTGAGCTGCTCATTCTTTGTCTGACACATGTGAACTAGACAATTGTCAGGTGCTTTGCAAATGTGATAAATGTCTACACAACAAACAAGGATTTTTGGATGCACAAACTCTCCCTCGTGTCTTTACACTAGATGCATACGGAGTTAAAGTAAACTAAATATATAATTTTTAACAATTGCTATTGCTCAATACACCATTAAGTGATGAGATCAAAATGTCGCACAGAGGATATTTATGGCATCAATGTTAAATTCACCTCAATCTTTACCCTTGATGGGCTCATCATCTTATATGCAACAGGGCCAAGTCTTTGCCCGTGTTGCAACCTGTCAGCTGTTCTTGCATCTCACAGGAGCAAATGAAGCATCCTGTCATTTCCCAGCAAGACTGCTAAGCAGCTTACACATCTCTGTTCACAATCCTCCAAGATAAACCCTGCCATTTTGTTGGCTTCTTCAACTAGCTTGAACAATTAACTAATGAGTATCCATCAGTGAGCTCCAGACAAAGGCTCTAAACTGCATGAGAATCAGCAGGACTGGTGTTTGCAAGAAGCCAGAAAGGTGAAGTATTGTCTGAATCTGCAAAAGATACCCATTTATCATCTGCTGTTTAATTACTGCACATTGTGCAATGTCAAAAAAATGAGAAAAGGAAACTGAAATCACACTTTGGACATGCAAATGGTTGCCATGGTGATTTTAATACCTCCACACAACAGACACCAACAATTGGGCTGGAATGAAGAAGTGATTTTAAGCATCCAATTATTTAACCAACAATTAGTAAAAAGGAACAATGACGTCAGTGTTTTTCTTGGAAAGTATTCGGCGAGCACGATGCAACCTGTGAGACTTGGAGTAAGAGCCGTCAGCCTGATATCAACATGACACAAGACTGACACAGCAGGTTGATATCCACAGCAATAAAAAGTCTTCCCTCGCAGAAAGAAGCACTCACACACAAACACACCACCAGAAACACGCACAGCAGTAAACAAATGCATGTTATTACTGTATCAATATTTCCCAGCTCGCTTGAACCTCATCAGTTTCGCAGGCTGACTGGAAACAATAGTTTCTTTGTTGGAAGCGGAGGCTGATCTGCACCTGCAGCGCTGAAACAAGCAGCTACATGCCTGTTAGCTTAAAACACTGAGTCAGAAGAATGCATAGCTGCTGGAGTTGTGTGCATACAAACAGACTCTCCCCCTGAAGCATGACATCAGCTTGTGGATGTATTGACTGCTTGTGTAACGGCAGCCATGCTACACCCACACAGGTGGAGAGATACAAAACAGAAGCAGCAAAACGAAATGTGGGCTATTGAGTAGAAGGAAAAAAAGAGGAAGTTTGCAATGCTGAACAGGGAGAGTGATAGAAAGGCTGCAGAGAAAGAATGGAGGTGGATAGAGAGACACTGAATCACTAGTGAAGGTCAAACTAGATTCACTAGGAGTTGTCATGGAAGCAGGATATGCTAGGGTCGTTGCTATGGCAGAAGCTGCACAATGAGAAGCGGTGCTACAAAATGTTGAGTTACAAAATCCCATTTGAAGATCTCCACCCTTACTATCAGCTATTACATCAGTATACACACTTTCCAGGGGAGAGGAGTGGTGTGTGTCCCCAGTGTCTGCCTTCAGTTCAGTGTGCATGGCTTAACAGCAATGTTAATACCTGCCTACCTCGCATGACAAGTCACACGGGAAACAAGCAAAGAGGCAAGTACAAAATGTGTGAAACACAGGTAATACCTGAGACTGAGTTGCAGAGTGAGTGTGTATGTTTGAAACACACCATCTGTGAGAATGCAAGATCTAAATGTGGTTAAATTATAAGCAAGGGAAGCTCATAGTTCACTCATTTCATCCTTTCAAAACATCTCTAGTTACAAGTATCCTTGACTGAATGATAAATTCTGTTTGAACTCTTCACCCACTCACTCCTCACAGAGAGAAACTACTGATGCATATTTGACACACTGCTAAAATTGGAAGCCCAGCTATCACAGTTGTTCGTAAAACATTTCTCTAGCAATGGTGTCATGCATTTAGGCCATAATGAAGGCTTAACAGGAGAACTGTGCAGTTGCCAAACAGAAGTAGGCCAGAGTGCAGTTACAAGTAATCTTGACATAAGTTCAACGATTGCCCAAGCAAATATGTAGCATACTCGGATTAGCTGGCGTTAGTGAGCCAAAATCCTGGCCACATTCTAATTTGCCGTATTATTATATTTTTTAAATAGCACATTTAAAAACTGCAACAAAATATATATATACAGCATCTCAGTGTGGCTTTTCATAAGGATTTTAAGTGTTTCTTTGCCTCAACTTCAGAACATCTTCTTAAATCAGTTTCTTTAAATTCCTCAAAGATTATCAGTGCAGTCAAGATCAATAACAACCAGAAAAAAAGTGTCAGGGAGGCTAAAAGTGAAGCAGTTGAAAAATAAAATAAAATTCTGAAGAATACACCAATGTAAAACCCTAAATCATTTTAAGTCTTTATGAGTCACTTTTCTCATCGTAATGCATCCCAGTACTTGAACAGAGACAACTAATAAACAGCACAATCAAGTATTATAATTCATAATGGGGCAGAGTGAATAATCAAATTGTGTTTGTCACAGCGGGTTAGCCCTAAGAACAAAATATTCATATCTGAATATGCAAAAAAAGAGGAAACATTGATAAACTGGTTTTACTTTGCAATGAGTATTTTTTCTTATTTGTCATAGTTGATTTAAAAAGGGTTTGGATGCAACGCAGACAGATGGTTTTAAATTTGAACCAACTTTCAGTTGAGGTTTTGTTGAAGTCAAAACCAAATAAATCCAAAGGCAATAGTTATGCTAAAAAAGCAAACAAAAATTAACATGTAAACGCCTAATATAATAAATTTAAAAATTAGAACTATTCATACAGAATACCTAATTTGTCATTTGTCACATTCTGAAATACTTTAGCTAGCCTGGCTTCAAAGTTTTGTGTATGCTGCCTTCACAAAACAAATTGCTGCGCATTTCTTGGATATTACAATCTGTATTTAGATCAACAATTATTCTCTTGACTGGCAATTATTTTAATGAATACTGTAAATTGATATTCAGTTGCAGAGAGAAAGCCCCTGCTGCTGCCTGTGGTAGAGGTGGAGGGCAGACTTTATGATCCATGGACTCAACCCTTTTCACAAAACAATTTTCCTAACAGGGCCGGAGAGGCCATTCGCCTGCCTCAGTTTAATGTGTGAAACTACTGAAACAGCATGATGGGTTGAAGCTGACCCACCTTTGATATGCCACTGGGTCAGCTAAGTAAGTAGTCACAAGCTGAACCCATTTGTCTAACTGTAAGCCATCAAGTTGATTCAACATTTGGACATAGTGATAACGTGCTCTCTACGGCCAACTGGATCCAACTGGATATTGGATTGAAAAATGTTCAGTCATTACAAATTTTATGTTTTGTATTGAATATCAAGTTGCAAACTTAAACATAATATTTATTAAATACGATAAACTTAAAGTGTTGTAAGGGAAAGGTATATGACTAACTGCAATATGTCTATTGACTGAACAGAAAAATGGACTCTAACCTTCGTGCTGGATTTGCAGAATGCAGTTTTTTAACCAATCAACAAGAACAACAGAGTTGCCTAGCAACATAGTGTTTTGTGTGAGTTATGGCATACATCATTGTCAGCTACAGGCACTGTTGTATTGTTTATACAATGCTACTTTTTGTTCTTTTATCACCTTAACAAATATGGTGTACTTTTTGATTTGTGAATATAAATACTGCCACATGGCCCAACTCACCCCTGATCGGAGGGTAGCTTTTGATTTAACTTAAGTAAATGCTTTCCGCACAAAAAAAAAAAAAAAAAAAAAAAAAAAAAAAAAAAAAAAAAAAAAAAAAGAAGGGCAATGTGCTCTGAGTGAGACAGTAGAGGCCACTGGCTTCCCATCATGCAGTATGTGCCTCGGAAATAGAACAGGGGAAGGCAGGGACTCCAGGGAAGGTGGCACAGAGCTAAGAAAAGAGTTCCTCTGCTCTCATTTAAACAGGGCCAGATGCTAGAGGAGGAGAGAGGTGGGCCACACCAAAGATGGAGTGACAGGACCAAAAGACAGTTGCGTTTGCATATTCATGGGGGGTTAATGAACACCTCATTTACAAACACCTATGGCTTGATCTCATTTAGCCTTTAAGGCAGCATTTCCTATTACAAATGTATTGCTTGTGCCCAAGACCCATTAAAAGGATAAAAAAAAAAAATCAACATTAATGCTGCATCAGTTTTCAGCGCCCTTTCACTGATTCTTTTCCCCTCACTAGAATTTATTAAAGGTACATTAGAGGAGAGGTGTATTAGAGGAGTTTTTGTGAATGAATGTTGTAGAGCGTAGGATGGGGCATGTGCAACTTTCCCTATTTGTAGAATTTGGTTTATTACTTTTTTCCGAATCAATGTTATTTCCCAAAAGATACATATACTGAATCATGCATAGTCTGTTAATAAGTTGTAGTAATGAAAGGACTTCAAGAAGTTGATAGGAGATTTGATTTCCTCTGACTTAATGGACTGAAATGTAAGCACTTCCATCATCCCCAGGTTGCCAAGAACACATTAATAGTTTGAATGGTCCAGGAAGAGTTAAAGTTTTTTCGCACTGTAAAACAAAACAAAAAATAATGTCATTGTGTTAAAATAATAATTTAAAAAAAAGGAGTGCTCTATGAGTGTTAGGATTCAGCAAGCACTAAGATTCAGATTTGACTTTCATACCAATTTTGTGCAACAGTGAAACTCTGCCCATGTAGGGCAGCGCTGTGGAACACACCCAGCCAAACACAAAGCAGCCACAAAGGAGCTTTTAACGGCTTTACCTCAGGACAAGAACGATTTTATGACTCTGATGGGGTGTAAACAACCTTGTAGTCAAGCAACTTCTTCAGCAAGTGCCTAAACAGTTCTATCGTGCAATAACTCATTTGCAGTACAGTAAATTTAGGCACCTGCATATTTATGCTTCAATGTCTTCTCTAAAGTTTTTTAAAATCCCATTACTTTTGTATCTATGGGGATAACTACAAGCAATCTGTTAAATATACAATTTAACAAACACAAATAAATCATTAATATGTTGGCTAATGAAATTGTAAGCAATAAAAAAGTTTATTTAAATTATCTTGCCAGAGTCTTAGTTTTAAAGAGCAACCCTTCCTTCATTTAAATATATAAACTTGGCTGGTTTGGATTGTCATAAATTACCCCAGACTGGCAAATGCTGGGTTTCCCTTAGAAGGCTTGGAAAGCCACAACTGACACTGAGGGAGTAAGTGCTCACACTTCAACAGTAAGAGGGATAAAAAAAAAAAAAAAAGAGAGAAAGACTCTAGAACCGGTGGAAGAGAAAAAAAGAAAAGAAATAATGGAGGGCGAGCAGGTGTGTTTATGTGCATGTGTTAGCATGTGTGTGTATGCATGTGTGTATGTGGGTGGCAAAGTGACAGGCGATGATTAGCCCAACCAGAGGAGGATATGTGGGAGGGAGTGCGTGGGAGTAGTGGGGCTGCTGGGAGAAACAGACTCTGTCTCTTAAGGCTGAAATATACACAAGTGGATTAGAAGAGCACTCAGACATATAGATGACAAGGTTTAACACGAAAAAAAAAATGCACACAACCATGTAAATATAAGAAAATGTGGACACACGCGGGAACATCCAGTACATTGTGGATGATTTCTGTGAGAACATATTGTGTCATGCAAGCCAGACTTTACATGTTGTAATAATGAAAAGCCTAAGAAAAATATAACAAAGTGATTTCAATCATAGCATCAAACAATGTGAATAAATATGTCAAAGACAGGTAAAAATGTAATAAAAAATAAAGGAGTTGAAGAGTGGCTGCTGAGTCTGAGCTGTGTAGGTGGGACCATTTGCAGTTGGTTTTTATACTTTGCCTCTGTGGTATTAACAGGCTTTAAAGAGGTGCAACAAGAGGTCCAAGTTATTCATGCAGCAACATGTTTGAGAAAGTACAGATGTTGTAACGCATTAGGAAGACCTGTTATCTATTCATTTCTTTATTTATGTTTTCAATCATATAAGGAAACTTTAATAAAACAAATTTGGAAATAAAGCCAAGGTAACCGTATAACTAGGAAATAGTTCAACTATAGTAAATAAGGAATAAATGGTAATTGCAAAAACTATATACACAAAATGGAAAAAAATAACTACCGGTAATTCCTAAAATGGGCAATTTTATTAAGAACTGGAGAAAATGTCAAATCACACGAGATGCGACTCAGATCAATTAGTTTTGAAACTGTCTCTTTAAAGCAAAACAAGGCGCAACAAGCCATGTTCTAGTTTGATAAAGGGGTTTAGGATTATATAGCAGCGCAGAAACGTTTAATTTACAAATTAATTAAAAGACTTGTCCATCCAACTTTACATGTTGGAAACAGAGTCTGGCCCAGAGCAAGAGGAGAATGAAGATGGCAAAAATGTAATTAGTAAGTCCAGACCTTATTCGGCTGTTCCATTGCAAATAATTTGACAGAATACTTAAAAAAACGTAATAGTAAACAGAGAAAATGGAACGGGTTGAAAAAAATATGACTCAAAGAGAATATAAAGATATCAACACAGCACAGGGAGAAACTAAGTCCAACTTTTCTGCACTCCTACAAACTCCAAATATACAACAAAATGTGTCTAACTGCTAGAAAAGTGGATTTTATATGATGAAAAACTTGAAATAAGATGTCTTTGTAATCACATCCCTCCCCATCTACAGTATATACAGGACAAGTGTGAATTTCACGGACCTACCTTGATGACCTTGGAATTATTATTGAATACTTGATTTATGTGCTCGGCTTTATTCTTGATTTGTGGTGCTCATTTCATTCTTGGTAAACTATAAAAATAAACCTAAAACCTGTTTTCTATCTGAGAGAAATCAATGACCACAACACAAACAATCAATCATGTGACAAATGAGACTTATAGAAGCCTTCATAGAGAAAATATTTTCAATTTATTTATTTACTTGTTTATCAAATATCCTGAAATGTATTTTTTAAGCCTTAATATCCTTTTAAACAAGGCATTCTTATTTAGATTCATCTCTAATTCACATAGCATTGTTGGAGGTCTTACAACTAGATTTTCTTCAGTTTGCTTACAAACGTGCCCTCTCTGATCTCTGGATATCTTTTTGCTCTGCTGTCAGTCAAACAGGAAACTTTGAGCTTTGGGTCTTAACCCAGCCCATGATTTGACAGGAGGTCAGGATAGTGCAGCTGACATCAGGGTGGGGACTGGAAAATGTTAGAAGCGAGATGCTGGAAAATAAAATACCAAGTCTTCCCCTGGGAACCACAGTGGCTTGTAGGGCACTGTGGGTTGTTACCAGCATGTTGTACAAAAGAAAGATAGTGAACAATAGGACACAAGATTGTACATCCCAAGTCAGAAGTTTTAAACTGTCCTTAAATGCATTCATTTTCATTCTTGCTTCTATCCTCTTACTTCTCAACATGACCATTACTTTTACATAAAAAAAACAAAACACTGCTGCTTCACACTTAACCATTTCTGACCAATCAAAGCAAAAAGAGTGTTAAAGAGATAGAGACTAAAGAGCTTTTGTGACAGAGAATAGCAACAGGTAATGTTCATTGTGATGTAAAGTATTTTTAAGCCATCTTAAACTTCTAAAATAAAATGTAATATCTTCTAGTCTTTTAAGATAATGGAGTCTGTTCAAGTTGCCCAATCTCTTTGGTGATGCTTTTCACAATGCAATGCATTTTCACTTTCCAGCACAAGAATGGTACAAATTAACAATAAATGATGATTTACACAAGTTCATATGACACATTTCAAATTAACCAGTTTCATTTTTCTTAGGAGTGGGACTTGACACAAACAAGAGTGCACAGGAATTCATTATTAATGTTCACATTATGCAACATGGCTATTCAACACCATAAACTTTGGAATCAGAGGAAAACCTTACAGATGCTAAAAGACAGGGAGACTGAGCCACACACTGAATAAAACATGATACGAGTACTTTCATGTCAGTCCCTGTTGGCTGAGCGAAAGGAATCCCAAAGTGGAATGCAGCTCCCATGAAACAAAGACCCTGTCAAATCAACAGCAACTTCTACGTAGATCAAACAGTTGAAAGAACAATCAGTGCGAAGGGAATCTCTTTAAACCAGAGATGAATCCCAGTGGGCTGTGGACAACTAGAGCAGATACAGACACACTGATCACCAAGGAAACTACTTACTACACTACCTCTCAAAATGACCAGCATATTTGTAGCCAGAGCACAGACATCCAGATACCTTGCATGATATAAACATATTCAATACGGTGTAACAAATCCTACCAAACATTTTAATGTCTGCTCTTCACCTTGGATGAAAGCATGATAGCATCATCTACACTGTTGTAAATAAATTATATTCCACCTACACCTACCTCATAATTGTTAATCATGTGTGTTTTGTTCTATCAGCAGGAGGTCCAAAAAAATGAAAAAATGTCCTTAGATAGACAAACCACAAAGTGCTTTAGGACTGAAATGGTTTTGAAAAAATACTAAAAACACTCCCTGCATCAACCCACACAACTCATTCCGAATGCCACATTTTAGCATTAGAAATCGAATGTTGGATAATTTGTGCATGTAAGGCCATAAAGAAGTGATGCTGATGTGGATTCAAGTGAAGCTTATGAAACCAGAGATAACAGGTATAACTAAGGGAGTTTATCTAAAGGTAGATTGATTACTTACCCAAATCTTTGGATCCTTGACTTTCACTGGCCAATTCACCCATTCTGACCAAGGCATCAAAGTAGCCTTTTGCAGCAAATGTCACATCTAAAAAGCAAAAAGAGCAAGGTCGGAATTAAGTTGAAATTTTTTATATTGTTTACATTTCAAATACATTGATTCCTATCATCAAGAAATCGAAGGAACAATGGACATGTGTAAATCTACCAAGAGCAGGTCTCTCTCAGACTGAGTGATGGTGATGGTGCAAAGAGGAGAATAGTGAGAGACCACAGACACCTTCTGTCTTATAAGCTTCAGCAGGTGAAATGGGGGAGACTGGGTACAGCTGCTGCCCAGGTTTTTCTTCAGTCAAAGCTTTACGTGACAGTGGTAAAGCGAAAGGCACTGATGAAGAAAACTCATTAAATCTCAACTAGAGTTTGTCTAGATTGTTTAGAGTCTGTAGTTGAGATTTAATGAGTATATTATATTGACCTTGAATGATTTATGGCACCAATAAAATAATAAAAGAGTAAAGGCTGAATACTTTTATAGGCACTGTATAACCAGTCAGCAGGAGTTTGGTTAGAATATGTATGCACCATTTTTCCATACCATTTACTTTTGCTTTCCCTCACAAGCATTTAGAATAATCAATCACAGCTTCTATCCATCAGAAAATAAGGCAATATGCAAATTATCTTGATGCCATCTTGGATGCTTGATTGCATAGAGAAAATTATTTCCCAACAGATGAGCTGAACTTGCCAGGCAAGACAAACTCGCTAAGAAAAACTAATTTTGTGTGGAGGTATAAAGTTCAAAATATAAAAAAAAAAAAAAGTTTTATTATAGCTCCATAGTGTGTGGGTGTATAAGATTATATATATATATATACACACACACACACACACACACACACACACGTCCCCAACACTATACATTTAATGAAGAATGAATTATATTTGTTCTAAAGCTTTCAACTGAAAACTGCTAACAGCTGGAGACACTTTTAATGCTTTATGTTTAACAATGAGCAGCTTTTTTGTACTTAAGGTTGAACATTAAAGCAGGTAAGGCTATTCTAGGAAAATTAAAAGAACAAATTAATATATTTCTATATATGTTGATATACATGTTCATAATATACTAATTTATTTACTGAAATTTCTGTCAGTTGTGAGAGCTTTTTATACAAACGAATTGATGAACAAAAAAATGCTTAAGGAACTTTAGGTAAAAAAGCAAGAAGATAATTTCTGTGCCTCAACGTGATCTGAAACCAGTGCATCACAATAAATCAATACTAGTTCTTAGAGAACGCTATAATCCCTTTGAGGAAATACTATTGTCAGTCTTTTAACCACATACTGTTAACTTGTCTTTTTCTTCTATTCAGCTATGAGTGAATACATTTGGGAAACACCCCGGCTTGGATAGACCGCTGATTGAGCGATGAATTAAGGTTTATTGACTTCTTTCAACGTGGATTCAAACTGAGGGTGGGAGGTGGGGTCTCAGTGGGTGAGTGGCTCATGCTGCACTGTAGGGGGGTTGTAAAAGAATTTCCCCTACTCACACAGATCAAAAGATATACAGTGGAGCTGAAAATGCCTTTAAAGCAAATGCTTAAAGGTCACTAGTATACTCATGCACGTGAAGGTTTAGGGAAATTCACAACAATATAGACACAAACAACAGCCTGGCTTTTGCTCAAAATCACACTTTAGCCATGTTTCCATCCAATTTTAATTTGAATTTTGAGCAATTTTTTAAAACTTTACAAAAAAGGAAATAAATTATAAATGCGACTCAAGACAGGTTTCTATCAACTGGCTTGATATGAACCATCCAGGGTACGCAAAGTGTAATTATGTCAGACGCATGTCTGTAGTAAACAGGAAGTAGGAGTCGCAAACTCACAGGAACTACACATCCCAGGACAATGGAGAAAAGTTATCAGGAACGTGTTGCTATCAGGAAAGTTGTACTTAGTTGGTCATATCAACAAGTTTTGGTGATGTTACTGCTGTCTGGAGACGTAGAAAAAGAAATGCAATTCTCTTCATGTTACGGGAATAA
>JARVJO010000096.1:13623966-13693332 GCA_031762555.1 Cynodonichthys magdalenae
GCAGTCCGGTACCAGACAGACAGCGGGAACAGCTGATCAACATGTGAGGTAAATGTTTGCCATGTCAGAACTTATTTGGCAAATGTGTTTCCATCTCTCCTTTTGCGCATTAACTCTTAAGAAAACCCCAAAAAACCCACCTCAAGCGAGAGTATAAACTTTTTTGCGCATTAGAGGAAGTTTCAGAAGTTTCGAATCAGGCAATTTCCATTCACCTTTTCTAATGCAATACTTTAAAATGCGAATTAAAAAACCTTGATGGAAACACGGTTATTGTATACAAAAGTAATACATAAAAATGATTCTAACTAGAAAATGTATATATTTTTTCCAGACTAAATGAAGAGCCACCATGTCTGAAGAGATCAACATTAGAGATGAAAACAATTAACTGACTTACAATTAATCATCAAATACGGATTTTTTTAGAATTAAATTCGTTCCATTTGATTAACTGTTAACATCTGTTTAGATGGACCAAAAAAATATGACCTCTTTGCCGTCACTCAGAGGTTTGACTCTGAGAGGGGGGGAACAATGAGGCCCACCCACCTGCTCCAAGAACTGGGCTTGTTGGGCCAACAGTACCAAGCATCGGTTCTGAGCTCTGGAGAACAGAGTAGGATTTTTATGTTGCCCCAGAGGTAAGTAAATTCCAACCACAGGGAACACCTGGAGTCCAGTTAGACCCACTTAGTGTTCAAAAAATATTTTTTTTATTGTTTTAGACACAGACAGTCAGAGCAATCTGCAGCAACTAGAAGACAGCAAAAAGTAAAGAAAAATCCTAAATTCTAAATGTAAATAAATAATAACAACTTAAGCGTTTTACATATCCATTTATGGTGCATTAAGTGTTACACACATTTTATTATTTTCTTCAGCCACCTAATTGTTTTGTTATATTTTATATGTCCAAGTTTAATAATGTGTGAGAAATCCACAATTTTCAGTTTATTCAGTAAGTATTTAATACAGCTGACAAAACATATTGTTAAAATATAAAGATGTACTTCTTTTAAATTAAGAATATTATAAATAAAAATAGGCCTTAATTTTATGGAAGAACCTTCTTAATAAAAAAGAAAAATCATATTTTTAAGCAAATTGCCGCTTATCAATCATAAGATCAATCAATCAATTTAAGATTAAATTAATATTCAATAACTTGCATCCCTAATGAAGATCCAGGTCAATCTGGATAATTCAAACTCCTGTAATGCTGCCACCAGTAGTCTCAGGGTAGAAGAGCTTCTAGGGATTTCTGTCTGACTGTCAAGCAGTCATCCACCAGTCAGCCCATCTCCACTGAATAATGGCCATTGCTTTTGTAGGTGAATTTTATAGCCACCCAGGTGACAGATGGGACCTGTGCCTGGAGACAGCTGCCAGGTGTAAGACACATTAACAACAATAGATTGGCAGGGGTAGCCTAATTCTAACAGACAGAAGCAGCTACTCTACAACAGAGGAAAGCTTCCAAGCTGAGGGACAGATGCTAATGTTAGTCCCAATTACAGCTGAATCAAGTGCAAAAGACAGCATGTGTTTGCTTCTTCCCCCTCTTGCATGAGGAACACCAGAGAACTGAGAGTGAAGCATTTCAAAGCATCATGGCTGAGCTCATTTCGTTATGCCAAACAGACCGTGTGCTTGCCTGGGCATGGGAAGTGTGTATGAACGTTCATGTGAGTTTGCACATGCGTGGCAGAGAGCTGTGTGGAACGAAAGGGGGGAGCTAAAGCCGATCTCCAAGCAACAGACACTTGCTTTCTCCAGATGCAGCATGTCAAATACTAAGTGTGCAGCTGAAGAACGGCTGAGTATTTAACCTGTATCTACGTGGATAATACATGTGCAATGTGTGGTGAGGGGTTCACAGAGACAGATGGAGGGGATTACCAGATCTAAATGCAAGACAATTAGCAAAGGAGGGGCTTACATCAAATCCATCACCCATCCTTTACATTAGAGAACAGGAAGCAACACCTCTCTTAAATCAGGACAATCAAGGAGGACTTTAATAAAAATAAAAAAAACACAATGTATGAAGTGCTGTTCCCAGTTCTCTGTATACACCATTTATAATTATTATAAGTATGTGATGCTGAAATAGACCATTTGTCCTGCACAATCTGGAATGCACCCAGATCTAACAAGGCAATGAATGAAGTGCTTTTTGGCAGTGCCGGTGTTGAATAATTTCAGTTATTGCACCATATGGACAGAAGTGTGTCCTCCCAGATTTACAAAGTCTCTTGGGTTTCGCCAATCCTCCAAGGCAAGTCTTAATGGCTCAGTGAGCCCCTACCAGTCTGCTCCCAGGGTACAGTAAGGCCAGGATTATTAACTGTATGTGTAAAGAGAATAAAGTATTAGATCTGGGAGGGAGGAGAATTTCTGTGGTTAGCTTGGATAGTTAAACTGATGGGGGCATGGATTGTGTTGAGACAAACGTCCTGTGGTCCTGTAATCAAGTCCAAAAGGAAATGAAAGAGCTCTAAAGAAAACGTCCATTGCTTAAAGTATTTTGGTTACTTTCTTTTGTGAATCTAACTGCTGACAGAAAGTTTATCTTCACATCAGCGTCGGATAAGATTTCTTCTGTGCCTTTTTGAAAATACCTCTATCATGGCAAATAAGACGTGACAGAAACTGTGTAGCATATTATAAAGCCTGACCTCTTTCTATGAGTATAAATATTGTCTTTTTTTGAGTTAGACAAAAAGGAAGATAAGCAGATACACTTGGAGAGAAAAAAAAAAACTAGAGCGTGCTTGATGGAATTCCTAAACCTGGAGTGAATCAGAGGGGGGAAAAAAAAAGAAAGAGGAAAGGAAAGAAAAGAAAAGAAAAAGGGCTTACTGGCGAGGGCTTTCTCGTAGTTCTTCCCCATGGCAACAAAGTTCCGTAAGCAGGGGTTGAACTGCTCCATGATGGTCTGAAAAAGGAAACAACACCGTTAGTGGACAATGGATTCACTTATTGCAACAGGGTCAAGAACGTAGAGAACTTGCACGTTGTTGCATTTATTTTCCCCTTCTGACACACAAACCTCTTGAAAGAGAATAAAATAAATTTTATAGAGTAAACTGAATCCACAAGCAGGAATTCACAGGACAGAAAAGTTATACAGGTAATGCATCAGTAGCCATGTTTCCCTCCAACTTTTATGTGAACTTTGAGTGAACTTTTTTAAAATGGGAGGGGGAATGCAAATTAGGCACATTTCCACCTAGTGGTCTATAGTGAATCAACCAGGCTTTGCAAAGCGTATTTTTTGTCAGATGCTGACTTTACGTACGGCTGTAATAAACAGGAAGAAAAGGTTGCAAACTAGCAGTGACCACTTATCTCTATGAGAGTCATTTTCTGAAATGTGTTGCTATCAAGCAAGTTGTAATTATTCTGTCATATCATATAATATAGGCCATGTTACATGCTGTCCGGAGACTTCAAAACTTAATAGGACTATTAAAAAATTAATAAATTCATATGGGAACATCTGTGAATACGCCAACAGTGGAAACAGCTGATCAATCATGTGAGGTAATTGTTTGCTACGTCAGAACTTATTCACATTCACATTTTCACATTGACTCCATTTTGGAAAATCCAAAAGACACCTTAAGGGAGCCTAAAAACGTTTTTGTGAAATTGAGGAAGTTTTTTCAAATTTTGTCATTTACATAAACCTTTTGTCATTTTTTAAAATGTGCATAAATTGTTGATGGAAACATGGATAGTTGTGGATATGGATAGTACTTATAAAAGTGAAGTTTTGATACTAAAAAGCAAAGTAAACCTGAGCAGTACAATATGTTGATGTGGACACCCTCTAAGCCAAGTCAGCATCAATGCTGAGATATCTAAACCACAGTAGTTTCCTGTGCTGCTGTTCTACCGCTCCTCTTCTTCCTTTTTCCTGCACTCCTCCAGGACTTCTTCCAATTAGCAGGTCCCCAGTCAAATAGTCAGGAATAACTCAGACAGAAAGACAACCACAACAGTGCTGCTGCAGCAGTAGCTCCAACACAAAACTATCAATACAGCAGGAGAAAACCTAATATTTCTGCGTTTTGCCTGAATCTACACTATGGCAAAATAATATGCAATGTGCTACCAGTGACAACTTGAAACATCCTCATTTCACAGTCAGACCTCAGCACTTTTGGATTTTTCACTTTAGTTTGGGGTCTTTTGTTTTAATTTGTTTTGATTGTTTTTTTGTTTTCTGTTGTGTATATAATTGCTTAAATGAAATGAATAAATTTTCTAAATAAATAAAAAAATAAATAAAAACAGCCAAAAGTTCAATATAACTATTTATGTTTTTGCTTGTTGTACTGTCGAGGGGTGTACCTCAAGTGGCTTAAGAGCAGCATAACCAACCTACAAAACAAACACAAATGAGTCAGATAAGAGTTTATTATCTTAGTTTTATCAAAAACAACTTGCTAAAATTAACTTTTATGTCTGTCTATGCAACAGTACCAGGTTGAGCTTTGACAAAACGTTTGTACACAAAAAGCAGTACTAGACTGAATTGCAAAATAGGGGACACAATAACAGAGTACCAAAAAATATGTAATTACACAAACATTGTACAAATTTGTTGTAATGGATTGTATTTAATATGCACACAGTTTGTGTCTTTCATAAGTTTTATGTTTGTCTGATTATAGTTTTTACTATTAGACTATTTAGAAACATTTAATAAATATTTTATAAAACACTACAGAAAACAGCAGAAATAAAACAATGTGCACAAAAATAATTTCTGAATTATTTTGTCTGCTTTGGTTAAGTGGCGCCAGTTGTTTTCTCTGAAAGTACTTTATTTTTGTTTAAACAATTGCATTTTATTAGCAATAAATAGACAAACATTTTTTGTCAAATGAAGAAACGTTTAACTTGGAGGGCAGATTGTGAACCTAAAAAAACAAAGCCACCTAATACAAAACAATATTAGCATGAAGTAGATAAGGAAGAAGAAACTGTTGATAGTAGCTCTGGTTAAAGCCAAAACTGTAATTGTTTTAAATATGCTTCAAAATATTTATCAGCTTTACTGAAAAAAACCTTCATATTACTTAAGTCCTTGTTAATGTTGAATTCATGCGACATTTGAAAGTACATTTTAAAATGCACAAAACTAAAGTGCTTTCAAATTCAGCAAAACAAAATATTAAACTGCAGTATGAAAAATAAAACTAATACAAGCTCTAATATATAGAAATGAAAATAACAAAACACAGAATAAAACATAAGCTCCTCTCATATTTGACCTCAGTCGAATGCCAACAAAAAGAGGAGTCTTATGTAGAGCTGTGTACAAAAAGGGGCATACTGATGCACAAGGTTTGGCAGCCTTTGCAAAAATCAGACCACATCCATGCATAAATCTGGATTTTAAAACATCTAAGTAAATCTTGCTTGTAGACCAGATCACTCTCTGATGTTTGAATGTTTAATAATTTAAATAAGATCAACTCAGACCATCTAAAACCTTGAAAGTCTTAAATGCCCCTTCAAGCTGTATCTATATTGGCCATTGTCTTTTGCCTAGCAACTTTAACATCCATCTACTTATATACCCATTGTCCCTCCTTTGGACATGTCCAAACCATCACAGTCTCTAACTTTATCTCACAGTTGTTCAACCTGCTCTGCACCTATAAGGATCTCAATCCTAATCTTATCCATCCTTGTCACTCCCTTGCCGCATTTTTGTCACAACACATGAAACTTTAAAAAGTAGCCAATACATTTTTAAAATTGACTTTAGAAAACCAGCGAGGATGTTTCAAGTCTGGAGTCATGTTTATCCTTAAAAGATGAGCTTGTCCTGAGCAATGATTCCCAGCCTGGGAGGCCTGACCCCTAAGGGGTACACTGAGGATCGCAGAAGACTTAAGGTTGCAAGTTAAAATCATGAAATGCCAACTTTGTTACACACAGTGTTGAATTTTACAAATAACTGAGTTTCTGCCATCAAATAAATTAAAATATAAAATTAATAAATAAAAACAACTTTGTGCAAACAAGAAAATTTTAATTAAAACCACAGTCCCCACTGACACAACTGACCCATACAATGAGATTACCAAGCAGGTGCAACATTCCAAGTCAAACATATACAAACTGGAGCTTAGCTGAAAGCTGCTACAGACATCCTCACAAGGCAGTACTACTAAAAACTAGTGGATAAATAATTAAAGCATGAATATCTGTTTGACAGGGAGATAAAACTTTACATTGTCAACAGCTTTAGACTAAAAAAAGTCTTGATTTCACAACTGCAGTAATTTGCTTGTCCATCCTAAAAACTGTCACAAAACAAACACATAAAATCCCATTTAGAGTTTTGATAGAGCAGTTGTGAAGAGCCATGGAGCTAACGTTTTGAGCCTGATATTAAAGTTCTTCTAAACGTCTGAATGTAGCGTAATGTCCAACAATTATGCAATGTTTGAAATCTCTAAGCTTGTACGATTATAATTTAAGTATGACACTGTTTTAGAACAGTTAATATTTTGAGGCTACTGCCCTACGTTTTCTCCTCTGTTATTTAGGTCAACATGTTGAACTAAATTGGCTCACAGCAAGTCCACCCAGCAAGATTTCAGAAACACTCAACGCAAGGCTTAAAGACAACTGTTCTTTAAATGCTTTTATTAAAATTGAACAGTTGTAAAAGGCCCATATCTACCTTTTGTTTATTGAAATTAAAACTTCAGAAATTTTCTGCTTATTCTAAAGCTATGATAAAGCATTATGCATGCCCAAGTCCTATAATAGAAACTTTTATTTAGTATTTAAGCCTCTTATAATAAAATGATAAAAATCATTATAGGAGAGAATCCTATATTTATCCACAACACTTGCATAAAAGGTTTCCCTGCTCTCTCTGCCTCTGGGTAGATAAAATACATCCCCCAGGACCTCACAAGGAAATGTTTTTACTAATGATTTTTTTTGCTATGCTTGATTCCGATGTACAAAGAGACTTATTGATGAGGATGAAGCTCAGAGCTTGTGCAACAAAAAAAAAAAAAACACACGTTCAAGCATTTTTTGTGAGCATGTACTTCTAAGTGTGTGCACACCTAGATTAATACAAGGGTATATAATAAAGAGTAGTGGTGGTTTTAAAGAGGTGGGAGGATTATATAAAAAAGCAAATCCCAGTGTGGCATCATTACAGCACACTCTCCCACTGAAAAAGGCCAAAAGGTCAATGACACAAGGTTGCTGCGTTTCTTGTACAAACTGCAGACTTTCCCGCAAAGAGGAAAAAGAAAAAAGAAAGAAAAAACAAAAAACAAAAAACAATGAAAACCACAAAAACAGCAGTAACTATTTGGAGTACATCAAACAATGCCATTACACTTTTCTACTTTTTTTAAGAGACAAAAGCTACATTGCATTCTCACATGGCGTGCTGTGGAGAGTGACGTAGTCCCTGCCTTCACTTCCTATCATTGTTGCTAAATTCGCCATCCCAGTTCTCTTGCACTACATTGTTACCCTAATTGTGGCTGCTAATTGTGAAAGAGGGCCAGGAGACTCTAAAGGTTGTAAGACTTGATGGAGAGAGAAATGGGAAGTGAAAAAAAAAAAAAAAGTTATGCAATAAGGCTTTTCATTCACTCTCATTCCACATTCTTCTGCATAATAATCCAATTATAGAATTAATAAACTAAGAAATCCTTCTTTTTCTTTGGCTGGAAAGTGATCTCTCTTCCTATACTTCTAATCATCATGTCACGTCATACATGAGGACTGAATTAATTCATTAATAGAGAAACGGCAAATAAATAAATAAAATTCAAGCTGATAATTAAAGGAGGGAAAAGATAAGTGAATCGTGACTGATACTTGTTTGTGATGTGAACTCAAATTATGAACCATAAGTTTAAAGACTGCAGGAAAAAAAGTGTTATTAGGAACACTTTTTTTTCCTTATGCCCAAATCAAATTAATTTCTCATCAGTGTGGAATTAGCAAATGAAACAAGGTCAGTTCATCTGAATGAGATGCCAAATTCAAGACGAGGAATAGTCATTCATCTCCGCTCATTCTGCTCTCCCCTGTCACACACACACACACACACACAAACATAATGGCATGCAAAGGGGGCAATTTGAAAGTAACACCAGCTGATTAGAACCAGGGGGATTCACATGCAATAACAAGCCAAGATGCCATCATCTGTTCTCTCATTCCCTGCGCTTTGCTTCTGTTTCTACACAGCAACTCGCTGCAGGCCAAAGAACACCCAGGATCAGGAGAATGAGGCTCCTAAGTACTGAATTTGTGAAGAACTGGTCACGTGATGAAAACCAACAAAGTCCAGTTGAGTCTAATGAAGTAATCAGAGAGGAATGTAAAGAAAGATGGCGTGTAGGTTAAATCATGACCGGCATGTTCTTGTTGACAAAAGAAGCAGTGAGACTTTAGAATGTGTCTCAATCAAATGAGGGAAAACAGAGTCCTGTGCTATTTACTGAGCAACGAGCAAACGGTACGACTTCAGAGTTGGTTTTCAAATTGACCTCAGAGTAGTGAGGAGCTTTGCAAAAAGACCAGAAATGTCAGGATCGAATGTCTCCCCATTTTGGCTAGACAGTCCCTGGAGGAAAACCTTTGTGTTGCCCAAGTGAATGCACTGAACCTCAAATATGCTCTCTGTAGCACACAGCTCAACTCCTCATGGTCCAAATTTATCTGGTAAACAAGATGTATTTTGCTATATTACTACAAAAATCAATGCTGACTCAAAATGACAATCACTCAAAACAATCTGACCAGAACACAAATGTTAAAAATCTTGAGCTCATTAGGCTTGAAAATTAGAATTAAGTAATTTAATTGTCCAATACATCTGAACTGGATATAAACTTTAATTGATTAATTACACTAATTGGATTTCCAGATTTGAAGTTCTTCAAAGCTATCAGACAGCTGACTTCAAACAAACAAGTGTGGAGTAAAGGTTTGGCCTGAAAATTTCTTTCCCAGAAACTTCTGTAAATTCTTTAATAATAGTTGTGTTTAGATGAAGCATTTCTTTTGGAAGCAATTTTCATTTGTTCAGATGAATCACCTACAAGCAGCACTTAAAACCTGCAGATGGCAACAGGTTTAAATTGCCAATTGATTTTAACAAGACTCGGGAAGGTGGATCATCTTATGATCTTGAGTTTCTCAAATTCACCAACTGTTTTCCAAGACAAGGTCAATGATATAAAACCATAAACATTTAGCAACATGCACATGTTGTGGAACTCAATAATTTTACAGGAATCATTATATGACTGAACAAAATGTGTATTTAAGGGACTGCGAATATTAAAAAAATCTCTTCAGAATTGTCAAGACATTTTAATTGTAAAGTTTATTTAAAATATAGTTTTATTTTGCTTATTTGGACATTTATTTGTCCTGAAAGAGCAAATAATGTGAGGCAGGGCTGTTGCATTTGGAGTGCATTTGGGAATTTTGCCTCAGGCCACTCTGGGCCAAAACATTGCAGTTGTTTATCTCTGTTGTGCCCTTTTCTTCTCCCAAGTGAATCAATTTAAGACTAAAAGCTGATCACAAATTGTTTCAGCTTTTTGTCACAACTGATAATGCCGGCGTCGTTGACCTATTGGAAAGACTGCGCACACTTTGGAAAGATTGCTTTCTAAATCCAATTACATGTTACAAAAGGAAAAAAAAAAGAGCAAATGCAAATATAATTTCAAGATCTTGTTGTAAAATAGACAAGTAACTTGTTTAAAATAAAGTTATTACAGCAGACAGTAGTTTTCAGATGCAACACAGGATTTCCACTGATGATCAAGGAGACCGCATTAAGTTAAAATCATCTTTCCACTTTATTGAAGTGAAATTGCCTCTTTAAGTATGCCCATCCAAACTGGTTAAATGAGTAGATGCTTTTAATTTGAAATACAAGTACATGTTGAGTGAAGGCCAGGAGAATGTTTGCTCACGTTTCAGAGAAACACATGCTAGTTCAACATCAGATAAAGAATATGTGAATAAATTGTGTCTGAATTCTGTCAACACCAACAAACTTTTTAAAATTGTGATGAGAAGGGACTTCCCTCTTCAGTTTCCTTTTGTTGTGGAAGTTTGTGTAGTGGTTTTTTTTTGTGTGTGTTTCAAATTTGTTACATCAAACAGATCAAAGACTTTCTGATGTTACAGATTATGCTGCAGCTTTTGCATGCAAGCAGCTCAGGTTTTCTACCAAACACATTTGAATATAATGTGTCAGTACAGAAGAAATTACTCAAGGGGAAATTTTATTTTTGCCTTTTTGATTTGGATGGACAACTTAAGTTAAACTGCAGAGGTGGGGATGAAAATGTGACCTCTGGATGTTAATCTGTATCATAACCTAGCAAACATTAAAAAGAGTCAAGTTTATACAATACGACTTTAGGGTTCATAGTATTGTCTGTTACTTCTTTTTGTGTAGAAAAAAGTAGAATATTCTTGTCATATAATAGGTGCTGCATGTTCTAAAGTAAACAAAAACAGCAAAAAATAAAACTAGTTTCATGTTTGAATGATCTCCTACGCTGCTAGCGTGTAGTATTTTAATTGGAATAGAGTGCTGCAAACTCCGCCCAACCATAGCTGTGAAAAGTTGGCACGCTCCTGTCTCAGATGAGTTCAGTACAATCTGTGTCAAGTCTCTCCAAGAAAGTCTCCAATCTCCCTCTCGTCCCCCACGTAGGCCTTAGTCCTGCTCCAGCCCACCTCATGGCTTTATCAGGATGTAGCTATGTGCAGGACCCCCTCTGTCGCTGTTTTAATGTAATTTCTTTAAGAAATTAAAACCTACGTTCCACGCCGGCTCAGCACATGATTTGATAGTAAAGTAAGCTAGTTTTAAATCAATACATGTTGTTAATCTGTTTCATCGATGAAGTCTGGATGAACTCATCCTCTCTGATTCCCCCTTCGTATGAGTTTTGGTAAAACATAACATTACAGCATCCCTTAAACTCCTAAATTTATCTACCCCAATAATTAAATTCCCTTTTCTTAAGAATAACCTTCTAAAATATCCCCCTTGCATCAAAAACTCCCGTCTTTAGCTGTGCTGTTTGTTTATTTGTTTGGTGAATGCTCAACCCTTCTGCCCTTTAAGTTCATTCAGGATCAGTTGTCATAATTTTCCAGTGTTGATTTAGGTCAAGTCTTGTCATTATTTCAAGTGGTTCTGTTTTGTAACAATATTTCATCATTCCATCTCTGCCGTATTATAGTAAACGGTAAATAAATGGTATGTGCAGAGCATACCGACTTTAGTCAATGTCGGTTTGTGTCTTGATAATATTTTGAATAAGAACTCAAAATTCTTTTGGGACCAAAATTTTGAGACTGATAATAACTAATTATTGATCATACCAGGTTTCCTTTTCTTTTCCTACATTGCAAAGTGTAACAAAATAAGAGAAGTGGTGCTCCGAGGCTTAAAGTAATACTTTACTAATTCATATTTTATCATATTTCATATATGCCCAAACGTCCCTACACAGGAGACATATCATGCTTTTAAATAGGGTTGGGCACAAAGTGTCAAGTATCGAATGGAACCACGACTAATATTTTGATCCTCCTGGAATCGTTCAAATTTGTACATTTCGGTTCTTTGTTTCAATACCCAGTACCAATGAAGAAAAAACACACAGGTGAGCCGCCCAAACACCAACAAAGAATAATCAACAGGTCTTGTGTGCACAAATGAACAGTGTGCTACAGCGAGACAATACGTGGCTTAACTTTAATGAAAGAATAAGATTATGTCGTGCAAAGGAGGGCACACTGCCAACATGATTAAAACACTGCTCAGGGTTCTGTCTATGATATGATACTTTCACTGATACTCATGGGTGAAAAACACAATAAAATACATCTAATATCAACACTGAGGCGGCTAACAAGTTATAGACTTAAAACAACATCAGCTTAGTAACATGTTTAAGTTCCTGCAGAATCACACACACTGGATATGTGTCAACGTGTTTTCATGAGGTTTTTAAAAAGAAAGCTCTTTTGTAAAAGTGCAAATAAGTGTCCTTTTCTAACCAAGTCTTACAATCTCATATCCAGCCCAAAATTATTTTTGATCTTGTTTTGAGACTGATATACTTAGCAAGTGAAGAAAGTGTTAAATTATTAATCTTGTCAGCCTGAAATTTTTCCTTTTTTCAAGAATTCTTACCAAATTGTCTTACTTCACTGACAGATTATTTCACTTAAGTGAAATAACCTGCCAGGGACGTAAGACAATAACAAGATAAATAATCGTACACATTCTGCTCAAACAGAACTGACCCAAACAGAATATAAAAGATGTCTACACAGCACTGGGAGAGACTAAATTCAAATTTTCTACACTCCTAGAGACTCCAAGTACACAAAATACATTTAACAACTAAAAAAGTGAAGCTTGCATGATATGTCCCATTTAAAACCTTACCATTTTTTGTCTAAGGCATAGAAGAATGTATCTGTGGATCTGTGACATATTTAGAAACTTAAAAAGAAATAAGCTTATCAGAAGTACAAATCTTATCTGTAAAACTCAGCATGCATCAGCAGTAAATGCACTCTATGAATAAGCAAAATTGTTTATTGTGTTGAAAATGCCATTTTGTGTGAGCATCACTTTAACATTATTAGGGGTTTTGCTTTAATACTGTACAAACAGCTGCAAGGCACAGTTTTGGCAGATACTGTTACAAGCTGACAAAATAATAAACCTTATATCTGTGTTTAGCCCCATTATAGCCTCATGGACACTCAGGCTGGAAAGGAAAAACACACCAGTTTTGTCTCCTTTCCACCTCTTGCTGTCACTGCAGAACAAATAATTTGCTCACAGGAGACCAACAATTTACCTACTATGCTGTCGTCTGCGGCCAGTGACCCCTCCAAACACCTCGGCTAACCTAATACAGACACAGGTAACCACAGCAACAAAGACCCAGACTTTTTCAGCTGCTTTGATCCTCCAATGGAAAAGTCACATTCAGTTTTTTAGAGGACAGAAATGCATTTTTATCCCCAATAAGATGTAATTTTAAATTAAATTTGATTTTATGAACAACTGTTAAAAAGGCAGAAAAGCAATTTAATAACTGTTGTGTATGTTTGGATTGCTTCAATCATATGAAGCAATCCAATGACAGTTATAGGCTTCCAGAGCACTTAAGTAAATTATAGATATACAGTGTGAGGTCTGACCAAACTTCTTGAAATGTTTCAGATTTAACCACAGCCCAAAGCAGAAAGTAAACCTTGCATCGGATGTTCAACAAATACAAACTCGAGGAATTTGGAGCTTCTGACATGCCAGGTCATCCTTTATAATTCAGAGGAGGTTTTTCACCAAATGTCTATTCTGTAAAACTTCTGCATCCCAGAGAGCTTCAGATATGGAATGTGTAAATGCATATATGAAAATGCAATGTGTCATAGCAGCAAGTCTGATTGTTTTACATCTTTACTGCAAAATACTAAGGTGTTATAATTTCTCACAAAGAGGAGAAAAAAAAAGACTCAATTCCTCAGGGTATGCATGCAGTATTACCACTCTTTTGCACAATAGCATAGCTGCTCTGTGGTTGCTGCTTTAAATGGCCCAGTGGGTGTAGTGTGGCCAATGTAGCAGCCTCTATACCAGACACGTGGAGCAACAGTTGCCACAGACATGTTAACTCTAGTCTGTGACTCTTCATTCTAAGGTCACTGCTTTGGAACTTTAAAGAGTTTTTTTTTTCTTGTTACTGTTCCTTTTTCCATCTGTGTAATTACAGAGTCACCCTCTTCAGTAATTATGGACTTCAACAAGGATGAGGATTGTTTCAGTCTATTTTCCTTTTCTCTCGTTCTCTATCTTCCTTCCATTCACATAAGTGTTGTTTTTAAAAAGCAATACTTCTGGGTTTTTCTCTTGTGTCATTTTAGACAGTAGTCATGTAACAATGTGACTAAATCGACTAAACATCAATAATGTGAAGCTTCTCTCCAGTCGATGAACAGTTAGTACTGACTATTGCCTGTCTCTGTCCTTGAAAAAGCAATGCGGAGTAAAAGAAAAGACGTCTCTAAACCATCCGCCCCCAGACGTGCAGAGAAGGTGGGTGTGTGGAGCAATAGTCCTCTCTCTGCATCGCAGTCAAAACGCACAGAACAAATCTGTTCTTCCACGAGCAATCAAAATTATGATAACTCCTGCAGAGGATAATGCAATCATTTAAAGGCTCCAGGCACCAGCAGGTATAAACTTGTTGAAACACTATATTCTGGAGGCAGATGTTCAGGAGCTCTAGTCATTTTACACTCCTTTAAAATCATGTTTTGTATGAGAAGCATCGCCGACTCCGTCAGATCAAAAAAGGTAAATGAAGCAACATTTTACATTTTCATTTGGGCGTCTCCAAATAAACTCCTTGATGAAAGACCACAGGATTGTCACTGTGTATACAGCAAACAGGGCTGGTTTACACTGAATCCCTCCGGGTCTTTTATGAAGCTTTTTAACATCTTCCCTCTGAAATAAACATAATGTTTGCAAAAGATTGTATGATCTGTCCCTTTTCTTTCCTCCCACTTGTGTTCCCTCGCCCTTCAACAACTGCAAGTCTTTTAGCACAATGATATGACACAAACACATAAGAATAATGGCACGTTGTTGCTAAGAGACCACCTGTTCGGATCTCCCACATGAGTGCAGTACAACTGTAGTTCTCTTATCATCAGAGTATCATTCTTGTTAATGAAGCAAATGCCACAACAATGTTTCAAACAAAATCGAAATCATTAGAACCAAGATTTCTTCAATGACGAACTGTAATTCACATCATAGATAGAAGTTAAACTTTGATTGTTATCCCACTTAATCCAGTTAACAACTATTTTGGCCTTTGACAGTCATTTCAGAAACTGACAACCACTGTTTTCCAAGCCATGTTGACAGTCAGGGAGTGGTGCTGCATGGGAAAATGTGAGCTGTCCTGAGCGCTGGTACAGATGAGCCACACCCTTCTATTGCCTTACCTGCCAGGGTGTGTTTAAAAATTGTGTCGCATGTATCAGGCACAAAAAAACACCTCATTTGTGTTTCCAGAGAGTGAGTTAATGCAAGCAAAAGTTACTTCTAGAGGGCGTGTGCGGTGACTTGGGTTACATTTTGGAATAAACGTGTTTGTTTGAAGCATGTATTTTTCTTTACCTTCTGCTTGATTAATCTGTTTGTTCACTTTGAGTGAGCCAGGTCAGTGCTCAGACTTCATCCATTCACGTGCTAAGAGGCTTGACCCAAAGCGCCATCCACCCCAGACATGACCAGCTGGTAGAGATGACAGTGGTGCAGACACACACCAACACAGTGTCAGTCTTAAGTATCTGTCTCACCATGTCAGCACGGGAATAACTAGATGCCAATCGCCATGTCTGGAGCTGCCCGTCTTTGTGAGGGAGGAGAACTGAAGTGACTCATGAAGGATCATGCTAAAAAAATTGCTGGGTTTACAGGGCTGACTTGCTTGTTGATTAAAATTATCTGGGAGAACAAAGGCGTGGCAGAGGCTTTCAGCAAAGGAACAAACGCTCACAGGAAGTTTTAGAATCCAGTCTCACCCTTAACATGTACAGCTTCGGGGCTGTTAAACACGCTCACTCAACTGGGCTAACATGAGTCACAGCAGCACAGTTACCCCCACTCATTACCCTTGCGATTACCAAGTGTATCTGCCCAGCTGCTAGCTGCAATGACTTTGCAGTTGCCATGTGTTTTCAAGTCTCCTCTTCCTCAAGAGACCTTGGCTTGTATAAAAACTAGATTAAATTATACCCATGTATTCAGATGTATATTGGGTAGAGAAAAATGTATATAATAGCAAGGCAGAAGGTTTAAGTGTGAGATGATTTTCCTCACAAAATGCTGACCACTGGAGTTTTTCACATACTTGAAAGTGAAAACTGAATCATGCACACATAATGGAATAAAAAAAAAAAAAAAAGGAAAATCCTTTAAAGACCCATTTCCCTGCTGACATTTGGACTTGAGTTATGAGGGCACAGGTGTATTAGAGAGGCTTCAATTTAGAAGTTTTGCTTGTGAACATTTACAGGATGACCAGTTGAAGGGGAATGAGCCTTTCGTTAATACACATGTGCCCTCTTGACTCTCAAATCCAAATGTCTGCTGTGAAATAGGCTTTTTGTGAATATAACAGCTCTTAAGTTGAAAACTATTTACCATTATACAGCAGCTGTGTAGCATCTGGGTTGGGCAAAGTCATATAGTGTGCAATTAATTGTCAGAAAAATGGTCAACAATTATTATTATAGGTGCACCAATTGCAGCTTTCTGGCCAAACACCAATCTTTAAAAAGTCTGACCTGACAAGTTTTATTCTGGCCAATATCATTTTTTTTTAATGACACTGTCAGGTGTTATAAGGTCACAGTACACCTGCAATGTTCCAATTTAGTTTTATTGAAAAACTTACAATACCCTTAAAACAAGACAAACTTGTTTTAACTGTACATTAGGTAGTGCTTACAGCAGAGCAAAAGGGAAGACTGGCTGATTTTCAGACCTTAGTGGAGGTAGATGAGAATATGATCTTCCATCGAACTTCTCTAAGTAATGGCCGACCTCTGATGTCCCAAAATTAAGGAAATCGGCCAGCCAATTTATTGTTGCACCTCTAAACTTTAGCCATTTGTAAGTACGGCAGTTATAGCTACATGATGATGACATATATTTGTGTGTTACTCAGTATCACTATAAGGCCGGCATGTGAGCCCAATGGCAGAAGCTGGCATGCAGCAGCTAACCAAAACCTAACCCAACAAACTTGTTTAACCACTTGAAACACATAAATCAGAGTACAAGGAAAGCCAGAAAATGCAGAACGAGGTCACAACATCAGCTACATGCAAGTGCAATTGTCATCTATTAATTGTCTTATTAAAACATATATAAAAACATGTACAATAAGTTGCTTTCAGGCCCAGGCCTCCCTTGAAAAAGAGATCCTAGATCTCAACGGGACTTGCCTAAATAACGGTAAACAAATAATGAATAAATATTAATTGTTATTGGCTAAATGCTATAAGCAATCATATTTTTTGGCCAGTACTGCCTAACCCTAGTTGCATCTCAAAAATGAAGTGACATTAAACATTTCTGTGTCAGCATTTCTTTTAAATAAATTCAAACCAATTTAAACCAAAACGTCCATGTTTTTTAAAAGTCCAAGAAAATCAAAGTTTGAAAATTTTATTATATTTTAGACAACTGCTTTTGTCCTAAACCATATATTTTCAGAGAATGAGAATTTCATCTTAACTAATTTATGCAAGTAAAAAAAGTTTTAATGCCAGTTTAGCATTACTGGTTTAACTCCACACTTATTTCTTCAAGGTTGATTATTTATTAATTTAATTTATTTATTTATTGTCAGTAATTCCAAACAAAATGTTAAATAGTAGATGACAGACTTGTTTTACTCAATGAACATACTCCACCTCAGTCACTGTGCTGCATGGCAGCTGTGGCTACAATGTATCTTACCACCAGTCAATGTGAGTGAATGGGTGAAAGATTGAAGAGTAAAGCATTTTGGAGTCCGTAGGAACTTGATAAAGAGCCAATTAGTTTAAGCCATTTATATATTTTGGCTGTATTATATAAATGGGGAAAATGTTTGAAAATAACTGAAAAATATAACACTTCTCTCAAATAACTGCTTTTTTTTAGCAAATTTTGTTTTAACCAAACTGAACCTTATTGTTTAAATAGTAAAGCATATAAAATGCTTGCTTTTATGGTTTGTTGTTGAAGAAAACATGACAAGTGCAAAACAAGCAGTTTCAAAGCTACACAAAGCTCTCTGACCTCACTGCTTTTTGCCACAGGGTCAGATCCCTGAAGTGAAGGCAGGACTCTGCATGCCCACCCTGCTGCCCATCACAGTTCTGTCAGGGTTTTGTCACTTCTAGATTTACACTTGATTGGACCAAAGAATTGGGATTCTAAGCTTCTATGACCATTAGGTTTAATTATATCAGCAGGTGTAGAAACAAAATTCTTAACAGTGCATGATCTGAAAATCACAATTAGCCCCATAAACTTTGAGCTGCAGGGCCTCAAGAAAGCACGTCCCACCCACCCAAATGACTTAAGACAGTGAAACGAGACCCGAGGCAAGTTTTAAAGGAAATATGCAGCAATTAGTACTGAAACAAGATCCTATCTTATTCATTTATCAACCAGTTTAACCTGAAATCCTAAATAATGTATTTTTTATCTAACTATTTGAATTTAATATAAAAACACACGAAATTAAGTAAAAAATTACTTTATTTCTTTAGGTGAGGCTCAATGACTGCATGCAAAACCCCCCGAAGGTCTTTTTTTCTGAAGAACAGGTTTGGGACAAATATTTACTTGTTGCGACAAAGCGACTCAACCCTATGTGCCAAATACTCTTCTGGAATGCAGTGGGTTTCTTTTTCAACAAAACCAGGCTGTAAATACCTGCTGGTATCCTGGGAATTGATCGAACTACAATCACTGAAGGCGGACTAACTCAAGGCTTAAATAAAATAAAACAGACTCTGATTTTGTAGGTTTGGGAGCAGTTTGGGCTGAAAGGTGCTGGCCTTAATTGAACCATAAAACACAGCAATGGTGTCGCAGAGTAATGAGTAAAACATGGAGGGCAGATTCTCATTATTTGGCAAATGTTCAAAACAATGCAACCTACTGAGCTTCTCTGGAGATTACAGACTGATTTAAAATCATTCATGCACTTGCTTAACAGATAGAATTCCGAACTCATCTTGAAACAACGTTGTGTGCGACAGCTTTAATTGATCCCGTTTGAAAACTTTATTAATTGGACGACTTACCTTATAAACATTTTCTGTCATGCGGTTAACCTCGTCGGTGCGAGACATGGTGAAATCTTCAGCCAGGACCATAAACAGCTTTTGTCGTTCAAACGTTTATCCGAATAAAAAAAAATAAAGCAACTGTTTAAAAAAGAGAGCAAGTTTGTTCAAACAATGAACGGGGTACACGACCAAAAGAATGAGCTCCTTCTTGCCTTAACTAAACACACCTTTCCTCTGCGCGCGACTGACAGTCCGCTGATGCCTTCACGGACCACTCCGGAGCGCAGTTTTTTTGGGAACATCGACGCCAATCACAAAATGTAGTAAATAACATTAAAATGTTGCACATTTTACGTTTTCTTTTCTTTTAAACATTATATTTATACATTTATAGACAAATAATGAAAGAGTTGTTCCTTAATAAATGTTATTATAAAACGGGACTGCAGTATTGATACAAAAATAGGATTTTAGCAGAGAACAGTACGTCTTTCCTATAGCACCTGAACGCAACGTTATCTTGTCAAAGTGTGGGTTTGGTTCCCGCCCCCACAACATCCCTACAAGTGGAGCCTCACTGGGAGAGTGTCTGCAAATACACAAATGTATCTACACATTTATGTTCTCCCCAAATGACCGGCGCACTATATTAAATAACAAAACAGGGAATAATAAATGTCAGGTGTAATATCCTCACACAGTATTTCTCATTCCATTTAGTGCTCTAGCTGCTTTCGGGATAAAATTTATGAAATATGTGCACTCTATCATTAAGTCACTCTTTCATTTGCAAAGCCATATTTTATGTATAAAGTAGCATTTCAGGAGGCAGTGGCTGTTTTCTGAAAAAACAAGGGATAGTTTGTGCTTTGTGTGTTTAAGCTAGTAGGTGTCTAAATGCCTTTTAAACACCACATTGGTTACTTTTTTTTAAACATCTCCCACACGTCAGAAAATGCAAGCTGTCTTTTTTTAACATAACTACACTCACTGCACTGATGTAATATGAATAAAAACTTGTTTCGTGTATTTTTGTGCCAATAAAATCTTCAGTCAAACAGTGCCATCTTGTGGTGAAATGCACGCAACACATTTTGACTAAATAAAAACATTCGTATTCTTATAAAATCCTTTTATGTAAGAGAAGCCAAGACCACACATTTTCCCACAACTTAGTTTAATATGTAAAACAATAAATTAAAGTTTTAAACATTTAAAGCATTTGTTATTGCTAACCCAAACCAGACAAAAATGTAAATATTTCACTTTATGTTGTTACTTCAGGGGAGCAGTAAATTAAAGTTCAGACAATCCTGATTCAGTCAAATGTATGAAAATTCTCTAGTTCCCAAAACTAAAAGCAGAAGTATCTGTAGCTTCTTGATCTCAACCACAAATTCTGTCAGACTGTGAGCATCTCTCTGTCTGGTTTGTTCTTTACTTCTCTTCTCTCTGAAAAACAAATAATCAAAAACAATCAGAACAGTCAGAATAATTTAAAATCAAATTTTAATCAAACTTGTGTGAATTAAATTGTACCTGGTTCAGCTTTTGCTGCTTCTGGAATCTCTGGTATTGGGTCTGTGGGGACTCCTGGAAGTGCTACATCTTCTCCCTGTTTGTAAAACATATATTTTCAGAAAAATATAGTTTTCAATGTTGAAACATGTTCTGTGCAAAGTGGCTTCACCTACCAGTAATACTGTAGTTCGTGATTGTGTAAAATTAGATGGTATTTGTTGTCATTTAAAAATAAAACCAAGAGACAATATGGACTTAAAACCTGCACCAAAATATGGTTGTTTTCATTTAAAAAATGTATCTTACACTAATATTTAGATCTGTTTAATAGAACCCACATAAAAATACTAATAAACTGCTGATAAGGTAAATGATCCACTTTTTCTCTTGTCAGTTATAGTTCCTCAGACATAATTAGATCAAATAAATTAAATTCTGAATTTCATTTGGGGGGTAAAATGGGCAAATCCAGCCTTTGAAAAAGTCTGTGTTCAAGTGTGAAACATAATAATTTATGAAGTTTGAGCATCATTTAAGATGATTATTCCATCACAATAGGAGAATAATCCAGCAAGCTTTTAATCACTATGAATCAGCCAAATTCATAACCACAACTTTTTTTTTTTCAATTACAGCTCATTATCAGATCACAATGGCACTGTGATTTGTTTCAAATTCTTCCAACGTTGATTAATTATTCTCCTGCTTCAAGAGTCAAACATTAAACATTGTATAAATTACAATGTGGTCAAAACAGCAAATGTGTGTTTTGATACAACATCCTTGGATGACTCAGCTGTGAATCAGCTCCTCTCCAGAGGAAGCTGTCGACAGCTGGAGACTCGGTGTGTGCAGCTAAAAACAGGCAGCGAGGGGAGTACGTGCTCTAAAAACATTCTCAGAATAAATAAAATTTAAACATTCAGCTTCACACCCACCTGAGTGATAGCTTCCAGCTCAGCTAAAACAGCATCCTCATCCTCTGGTGTCAGAGCTCCAGCCAGCAATTCATCGATTTGCTGCAAAAGCAAAACACGAAGCCTTGTTTAATAAACAGTCTGTCACCAGGTAACATTGCTAAACTGTGGAAAAAGTTTAGTATGTTAGGATAAAAACAAATTCTGTACAATTAGATTAGAATCATGTTATTTACCCTCTGATATTCAACAGCTTCTTGGGTTTCATCCAGGATTTTTTCCACATCTTCAACTGACATCATCTGTAACAAACAAGGAAGGAAGCCCAAATTACAAAATAAAGGGTTATTGGGCGAAAAACCTGTTTTCACCTAATTCTGTTTGGCTCATAAATTTCCATAGCAAAATTTCAGGATTGCCTCCCGGCCTGGGGCCCTTCTGGGCTGGGTTTGTCTGTTCTCCCTGTGCATGTTTGGGTTCATTCTGGGTTTTCCAAAAACACGCATCTTAGATTATTTGCTAACTAAACTCTCGCAAAGTGTGAGTGGTTGTTGGTTTCTAAGTGGTGCCTTGATGAACTTACAACCCATCCGGTGTGAACCTCGCCTCCAGTGAAGCTGGATATAGACACCAGGTCCCCATGACCCGGAAAAGGGAGGAAAAAAATTTAATAAATAATGAATGGATGCATTTTAGTATCCAAGGTTGTGAGGCATTCTCACTGTTGTAGTCATGGCTTTTCTTCTTAAGCCTTTAATCTTCAAACCATGTGCACCAGCTAAGCTATTGTGCTGTGCTGCTCAATCCTCGCTCAGGGATCATATTACAGAAAACAAGCCAATCAGGAAGAACTTTGACATTCTTACTGTGTGCACCTCCATAGGAAAAGCTTAAAGTTATACAGACACTAAACAGAAAATAAATACTTACCTCATGCATACTTTTCAGGCAATCGTTGCCAACCTTCAGTCCCTCGATGACTTTCATCTCAATTTGCATGAACTCTATATCTTGAACCTGTTTACAAACATTAAAAAAAATATTTCAGTGTGATGCATGACAAGGAAACAGACAAGCTGCAAATTAAAAAATGACAAAACACTGCTTTGATCATTCATTAAGCACCAAACTCATCTTGCTTTTTATGCTGCAACAAAGAAATATATTTTGACAGATCAAATTTCAACTACTACATGCAGCAAGTCTAACCTTTCACTGAAAACCAGGAGTGTAAATCACCAGCTTTATCACAACATATTATATTGATTTGTGTGGATAACGATGCAATGTTTCTCAGTATCTGCCATGATATGATTTCAATTCAATTCACGTCTGCGATTGATATATTGATCCACATACAATGACGATATGGATCAATGTTTCCGTTTCGCCTTGATGTAATTGAACCAGTAATCATTTAATCGACATATCCATGTGGATCAATGTATTGTTACACCTCTGTGAACACATAATAAGACCACAAACCAGTGATCTGAAAAAAACAAGAGCCTGCCTTTTCTGTGTAAAAGATAAGCGTTTTTCTTGCTTTTAAGTTGCTGCCCTGCAAGCAGTATATGTTTAACTAAACGTGTTAAAAAGATTAGGCATTTACATCAAGTTATTAAAATTGGAGAAGTTGTCTTTTTTCTCTATCTGTCCATAATCTGTTATCCGCTTCTTCCTTTCAGGGTCACGGGGGTCACTGGCCCATATCCAGCAGTCAGTGTGTGAGGGGCGGGGGACACCCTTAACAGGTCGCAAAGTCCATTACAGGGACACAGAGACACAAACAACCATTCAGTTTCTCATTCACACCTAGGAACATTTTAGATTTACCAATAACTCAGTCATGTTCTTGGTCTGTGGGAGGAAACTGGAGTACCCCAGAAAACCCACACATGCAAGGAGAGAACATGCTTTTTTTTTACCTGAAGAGTTGTTGTTGTTTTTTCCTTCTCTTGAGGTAAAAATACTAAAAGCTGATCTAGAATGTTTTCATGCAAACAGAATCTTACCATGTGCTCCAGGTTTGAAATTTGACTCTCAGTCTTTTCTAATAGCTGCTCCTGATATCGTTTTTTCTTAAGAAGCACAAGTGCTTTCCTGCAATAAATCAAAAGACAAAATATTCACACACAGAATGTGTCTTTGAAAACATTTTATTTACATGAATATTAAAAGGGGTACCACAACAGGGGACGCTATTAAGTTTCTGGATTTAACTTGTTACGTTGTCTAAAGGTTTGCTTACTCTTTCTTGCCATCTTTTAGCAGCTGTTTAGCCAGAAGTCTTTCTTTTTCCAGCTGGAGGCTGATTTTCTTCTGATACTGCTTCAGTTTGTCTCTTTGCTGCTTCAGTTGCTGGGAATAAAAACACTAATTAAAACCCATTTCCACAAGTAGCAACATATTGCTTAATGTATAATGTAAATTTAAGGAATGAATAGGTCTGGCTGTGTTTCAACACAATGCATAACTGTGCGTCTAACGGAGCGGATGCGGCATCATCACTCCTTCCTCCGGGTTTTAGCTCACCAAAACGGCTTTGTCTTGCTCCGTTACGCGGGAAGGTCGGCTCTTTCTCCCAAAGACGGTTCCCATTATTCAGCCACATCCTCCCTCGTCGACATGTCACATGTTATTTCATTCTGTGCATTTTATCATCCTATAAACAGCCTCAAGTGGGCAGCAAGCTAACTGCTTACATGTCTTTAGTGTTTTCTATGGCAAGCGAGAAAGGACCTGACATCTAAATACGACTTCGCTGCGACTAAAGCTTCTTTCTATTCTATTCTATTCTATTCTATTCTATTCTATTCTATTCTATTCTATTCTATTCTATTCTATTCTATTCTAGAGTTAAATATCACCATAACTATAATTAATCAATGAATTCCAATAACAAAAGTCAATTTTATTGAGCATAGAAACAATACAAGAACACAAGGTTTCAGTCCGGTTATTTTACCATAACCATGACCATTTTAGATTAATTTTTTGCTTTGTTCCACAAATATTTTAGAGTTATCCTGCTGTGCAGAAATGATCATTTTAAAAGTTATACCCATTGAATCATTTAAAACGGCAAAGCTACCTTTTCAGAATGAATGTTGAAAAGAAAATATTAAAAGTGCCAAGCAGCATTTATAGAAAAAAAAGTTTATTGTGGAATTTTTATTTATTTATTAGCTTTGCTTAAGTTAAATTTTATTTTGCCTACAACCCATTTTTTTCTCTATAGATTTCCAAAATCTGAAAACCTCTTTGGAGAAGAGCTACACAGTGCTCATCAAGAGGACACTGTTCCTGCTGACATAGTCAGGTCAAACTAAATCTTAATTAGCCCGATACTCTTACAGTGGGTTGTATAAGACTAAGTAGTAGTAGAAGAAAAATACACAGTGAGTCAGTCTAAATCCATAATTTTAAGGTTGTGCAGCAGTTCAGTTGGACACTTTATTTGACATTTAAATAGCATATAGATTTCTCTAAAAAAAATCTTTTTTTTTTTTAATGAACATCACATCATCTTCAATTTTTTCCATTTAGAATAATCATCGTGGCACTGGTTTGCAGGATTGTTGTTTGCTTAATAAAATACAACAAAGAATACACGTATATGTATTTCTTATTTTGTGATGAAATTGCAGCATGGGCCCTTCAAATACTTGCATTAAACACCTCATGTATTTGACATGTTCTTAAAGGCATCATTGGCTGTTTGGAAACAAAATCCCAAAGTATTGTTTAATTTTCATAACACATTCCTTTATGATTTAGAAAAATTTTAAAAGTGGACGTCTCAGTTCATGTTGCACCCTCTAAAACAAAAGGCCAAGAAATAAACGCAATGCATTTTTACTGAGCAAAAGGAAATACAGCAAAAATACATTCCTGGAAGGCCTTTATGTGGTCGTCTTTCTCCACTCATCAAAATCCTAATACTGATCAGTGATCTTATCCTGTTATGCCACATGGATATTTAAAATAAAAAAAAAACATTATTGGCTCTTTTGAGTTCAAATTTGTGTTAACTGCACTCTAAAAATGAAATGTTGTATTTACTTAACCATGTTATGTCAACTGGTTCCACTTAACTGAGTTGAGTAAATTCAAAGCGACATACTCATGTTCTTTTGTTAAAAAACTGGTATATTGCTTTGAATTTACTCAACTCAGTGAAACCAGTTGACATAGCATGGTTAAGTAAATCCAACATTTGATTTTGTAGAGTGTGGAACATAGAAATTATTTATTTGAGAAGTAGAACTAGCGTAGAACAAGTACATTTTTCAAATGAGTCTGTTCAGGCCAACTCTGTCCAAATAACTGCATTAAGAGTTTTCTTAGTTATGTGCTGATGTGTTGCTGAAGTAATGACATCACACGACCCGCTTTCATGCCTTGGACTGGATGTCAGCCTGTTGTCCCCGTATACAAGATTATGTCACAAAGACAGCCTTCGTGGTGGGAGTTCAGGTCCTTAAACTGAAGCACCGTTTCGGCAGGTGGCAGGCTACACCTGGAATTCACCACCAAGGTGTCGGATCTGGGCATCAGTCATGGATAGATAAGTAGTCCTCATACTGGGTGAATACTGCAGAAAAACAAAAATAACTCAAGTTAGAGCTCTCACAATTGCTATCATTATGTGCTGGTTTTCATGCTGAAAGATGCAAAATTAGGAGGAAAAAGTGACTGACGTGAGGAGTTAAAAAGCAGGTAAAAAGAGCAAAAGTGAAGGGTCATAAAATAAATTGCACTCACATGCAACACTCAGTGGGAAAAATAGTGCCAGGTGGTCAAATCTGTGGTACTGTATGGAGCTAAAAGTGTTTTTAAATTTAGGTTATAGGTTAAAACATTCTGTGTGACAAACAGAACTTTACAAGATATTTAAAAAAGATTAAAATGAGAAGAAAGTGAACAGGAAATATGCAGTTATTGGAAGACAAAACAACAAATGAAAATAAAGTTGGACACATTACTAAGAAAGACACTCTCACAAAAAAAAAAGAAATGCTGATTTGCAAAACCAAGTGAAAACCTCAAACCAAAAGACATAGATAGCACCAAATGCAGTATTTATTGCAATATTTGTTTCAAAAGTTTCCAAGCATCTTTGTGACAGATACACATAAAGAGAAGATGTCTGCGCCTGTTAAAATGTGCCTCACAGAGGCAAAGTCCCATTTAAACAGTGATCCAGATTCTCCTGCTTTCTCCAACTCAAAAAAGCTGTTTCAAGTCTTTGGTGTGAACTGAAGGAAGATAAAACCACAAAAAAAACCCAGAAAAACCTTAACATCAAAAAAAGAAAAAAAACACCACTCAGCAGAAATGCAGGCTGTGGACTTATCAGTTTTCCATTTGTTGTCTATTATTTTCACCCAACTCTAAAGATCTGAGCAGCAATAAATGCAACAATTAAAAGTGGATACTCAGCCTAAATCTAAGTTTATAGTGCTGAAGCACAAATGAAAAGTTATTTTTCACTAAATGTTTATAATTTTTTTTTTTCCTGTGTGGTAAACCTTTATTTTGTAAAAAATCAAAACTACAATCCAAAACAAAGGTTATAAATGGATGCACTTTTACAAATGACCAGCAGAGATCAGTCTTTCATCACATCCGTGCACACATTAGTCCAGTTTCTACATGTTGGCAGAGAAAGGTTGTGTGCAGTGTGTATGCGTTGTTATGCTCATAGTGCGTGCTCCTTGTTATCAGGAGTGACATCATCTTAATCACACTAGGGACACTAAAGCTTCATAAGGCCAACGAACCGAGGGAGGTGGTGATCCTCTCCCTATCAGCGGCACATTCTCATAGCGAGGAGCCTCTCCAAACAGCATGGACTGATTCCTGTAATGCAAAGAAAATCTGGTAGAGACTAAAATAAAACACCACAAATGTGAGGATATCATATGTAGTTGATCTTACATGTATTCAGGGGGTGGTAAGGTAGAAACAGAAGTAGACTGAGGAGGCGGATGAAGGCTGGCCTGGCTGCCAAGGCTGCTGATATAACTACAGAAGCTGTGAGTGTTGGACCTTCTGCGGTTGTACGAAAGCCGGCGTACTTCTGGGTTGAATGGGTCCTCCTCGTCTATGTCGTTGTACTCCTTTTCCCTGGATGGAAGTTGTAGATTGCGCAGAGTCAGTAAGGTGGGCAAACAGAGAGGGAACGTTTTCTTTTTTTTTTTTTTGCAGCAGTACATTGCGAGCAGTACATAATGGAGTAAGGGGTTGGCTCGACACTGACCTGCTGCCCATTAATGTCCACAGGCGGAAAATTACACACAGCATGGCAGAGAGAGCACAAGCAACCAGGAGAGAAAACAGAGAGAGGTAGAGGAGCCCTTCCACCCCATCATAGCACACACCCATTAGGGCATCCAGGTAGTCCTAGAAAAAAAAATAATTTGTCAGCATTTAGAAAAAAAATGCAAACCCTTCTAACATATCACCATAACCAATAAATGCAGATGGACCTTCTACAGCACAGTGATGCTAAAAAAAAACATAAGTTCTGTGAAAGTGGCAGTTTTTTTCATGTCCTTACTTCATTTCATATTGCTCACCAAAAGCAAAAGTGTATTTATGTCTGTTACTAAATTATTTCATGAATCACTGATCAAAAATCAATGAAACCTGGAGGAAGTAATTGTATGTACAACTATAATATTTTGGAGTCAACCCAACTCAAAATGTCTGCTACAACTACTCAGTCTACACAAAAAATGACTATACCTGAGTGATTTTTACAGAGATTGAGCTAAAATGTGGCATAATAGTAGATGATAATTAATCAAAACACAATCCAAAACAGATCACACAAGATTGTGTGTTAAGGTCATGGTTTTCCCAAAATGGCTACACCGTTGTTATTTTTCAATATAAGATGATCTTTGTGCAAAACTCAGGACTCTTCAAGGACTGCTAGGTCTTTAATGTTAAGAGAAACATATTACACAACATCTACTTTTTAGCTGCTAAATACATTTTGTTGTGCACCTGGAGTCTGTAGGACTCTCTAGGACTAGGCAGAAAAGTTTAATTTAGTCTTTCCCAGTGATACACAAATATCTACATATTTTGTTTGGATCAACCCATTTTTCTTTGTTCTTTATTATGTTTTCTGAACAGTTTTTGTGATGGAACTTCTAAATAAGGTCTGGACTAATTTAGTTGTCTTTAGTCTCTTCTGGCTTTGGTTCAGAGTCTGGCTCCAACATGTAAGGCTGGATGGACAAGTGTTCTGTTGTTGACATCTTTTTCTTAATTTTGTAAATAACAAGTTTCTTTTGAGCTATATGGTTCTATCTCAGCTATCAAACTATGGACTCTCTGAAAGCTGGAGGGGGGCAGGATGTGGAGCGCCTTGTTTGGAATTAAAGAGACAGCCTCAAAATGAGTTGATCTAAGACACGTCAGAAACGAGGTAAAAGAGGGGCTTATGGAGTTACAATAGGGAGGAATTCAGACCAAAGCGTTGCAGTTCTAAAAACCCCAACTGAATGATTAAAATGTGAAAAAGAAGGATTTAAAAGCGTGACATATCTCCTTTAAAGAAAACAGTTTAAATGTGATTAATGCAGAGCCACAAACAATGTTGGAGCATCGTTTGAAGCTAGGAGAAAAAATAAACTGCTTCTTGTGCTCTACGTAGTGACAACAGATCTTTGCTGCCTTTCACTGCAGGGGAAGCAAAGTGATGAGCTCAGACTAATTCTGATGACACGCTTGTTTTGGATGCGTTCTTAGTTTGCTCAGCTTCTTAAGTCTGACAAACAAGTACTGAAAAACTGCTTTTTGTGTGACAGGCGTATGTGTGAACTTTTGAGAATCACTGAATGTGTTACAGCGTTGTCATAACCAATGTGAACATTTTTTTTTTTTTTTTTTGAGAGATTGCAGTGTACCTACTCATTCATTAATATGCAATCCAGGACACATCTGCAGTTCTGGTCTAAGCCTGATGTGTGCTAGAACATTTTTATTGTCAGAAAACTGGTGGTGGTGAGTACAGTCTTTTCACAGTGCAATGGCAGGTATACACATGTGATTGTATGGAAAGTACAAAGATAAGGTCAAAAATCATCCCAAGTGGTTGTCTAAGTGGCTTTGAGCTCCGCTACAAAGAGTTCCTATTAAAATTGTTCCAGTCAGACGCTGACCTTACCTTATGTATCCCGCGGCAGTCGAGCAAAGCTGTTAGCTGGTGCAGACTGAACTCCGTGGAGTTTAACAGTCGCTGGATCCCTAAAAGGTCTCTCTGCATAACAAGGGGTACAAGGGGAGACGGTGATGCAGAACCTTTCACAGCCCAGTGTACTAGTCAGTCAAACGGCCATTTACCTGAGCAGTGGGGAAAATTGGCGTGGCGAACCGCAGCAAACCCTGGATCTGGATTTGCATGGTGGTCAGGGAGCGCTGACAGACTGTCAGTGACTGTAAAAACACAATCACACACACACACACGTCCACAGCAAACAATGAGAGGATCTTATTAAGTACTGTTTAGGAGGAAAACAGCATGTCAACAAACATTTTGGTTTTAAGTTAGGCTCTGTAATGCGCTTAATCTTGGACAAAAAGCTTTTTTTTGCTCCCCCCTCCAGACAGGCAGATTATCTATTGCTATCAATCATCTCGCCCACCACGATCTCCTCCCTGTTCCACCAATGATCTCAAGCAGAAACAAAAGAGCAATATTTATATCAACTGGGCCATCAGAGAAAAGGATTATCCTTTCTGAGTAAGCAATCATCCTTTTAATCCATAAATGGTGCTGTGATGATAGCTAAGAATCTGGGTTTTTAATAATTACAGGTCATGGATTTATCCTCTAAAATCTATCCCAATATGTGTGATGTAGATTCAGATAAATTTAAGATCATTCTAAACAGTCATTCAAATGTTACCTGAGCATTTGCTCCAACTTTTCTTTCTTTATCAGTAACAAAAGGCAAAGGAGGGAAATAATGTTTATGGCATTATTGGATGTATTATAACTGATTTAACAATCAACATAGCTGACAACTGATCTTAGAAACAAACAAAGTCATTTTTACAGATATTGTGCTAAAATTTGGTGTGGCTGCACTGAGAATAATTCACTCCTGAACAGCAGCAGTTTAGTTCCAAAATGTGAAACAAGCCTGGATGAGACTGTGCAACAGCTGAGGAATTGCTGCTATTATTCTTAGTCTTATTGTTTGGGGTGATTTCAATTAATCAAATATAAATTGCTGAAAAGTCATAGCCAGAACTTTCTGAAGGAGCCAAACATTTTGATATAGTATAAATTGTTGAAATAACACAAAAGTTGTGGAACGAGATACACGCCAAAAAACGTACAGAAGTAAAAAATAATCTCAATTGTGTGAATACTTTAAAAGCATTAACAAAATTACCTTTTTCTTAATCTAAGTTAATGAGTTTGAGAAAATATTTTGTTCGTGAGGCTTATTTTTGTAAGTAAAATTCCATTGACAGCACATAATAAATGACATGCCTATGACAACAACAGACTATATTTAAACGTTATTCATTTTCCAGTGTGTGATTCATGGTAAGTGCACCCATAAGCAGACAGCTAAGATGTTTAGTCGATACCTGTTGGAATGGGTTTGGTAGATTCGGATTGCAGAACAAATAATAGTGTGCAACATCTGCAAGGTGAGAGAAAAGAGAAGGTTAGCGTTGCGTCCCAACACTCAGCGACAGGGGCTGGTGTGTGTGTGTGTGTGTGTGCAGCTCTGTCTGCAGAGATAAATTACCTGCGCTGAGGAAATCCTTGGTTTGGTTAACAATAAACTTGTCTGGAGACACACAGAAGTCACTGGTGCCCTGCAGGGAAAACACAGCACTTTACAAGTGTGCAAGACCAAAAGAGGTACATCCAAATTTACAACAGTCACCAGATTTTATACTGAGAAATTATTGCAGCCAGTCCACAATTTATCTTTTTCTAACAAATCATTGTCTTTTAGCATGCAAATATAATACACCAGTTTGTCTATGATTGCTGTTAGTCCACATTTTCTCAGATAATAGATTAAAATCATTGAACTAGTATAAAAACAAGTCCTAAAATTTTAACTATTCTATATCTAGAGCAGAGCAATGTTTTGCTAATCATGGAGGAAATCTACTTATTTTTTTTTCCTGCTTTCTAATTTATTCATAGGCAGCTGCTAATGGACATGCATGGAGAGTCTGGGGTCAAGTTCACGCAATCTCTCTGCACCCTCACTGCTAAACCCCCCAACAAAAGCAGCCATTCAAAACAGAAAATACCCAAATTCATCACAACTTTTTCTTTTTTTCATACATGCATGAATAATTCACAGCTGGGAAAAAATAACCGGTTTTTATTCACGCTGATGTAGTTCAAAGGCAACACGGAAACCTGTTATCATTGGGGATAACATTTTTTTCTGTAATCTATTTCAAACACAGCCACCGTTTCGTTTGTCAGTCACAATCAAGGGGTGCCTTTTTTTCCAACTCGTCACTGTGAAGGACGACTCGAAAAGACATGGCAGGGAGCAGAGATGCTTTGATTTTACAAAACAATGATGCAATGCACAGATAAAGATGCATAGGTGCCCCCCACCCCACACACACACAGACACACACGTACACACACAAGAAAAGATAAGGCACAATCATTTTATAAAAATCTTCAAAGTTCATAAAAGTAAATGATATGGAATTAGACTGAGAGGTATATGGTATAAGATGAAGTAAGAAGCAGAATCAGAATTTCAGTTCAATTCTCTACCACAGTCAAGTAGCTATGTTACCTTCAGTTGTTATTAAAATGCTGTATATATATCACCGATAAACTCGACTTTAAATCACAGCCTATCGAAATATAACATAAACCTCTGTTTCTTTAAGAACCTCCTACTGTTTCTGACACTCCCAGTTCAGCAAATCTTCACAACAATGCTTCTGGGTTGAAGTGCTCTGTGGGGCAGTAGCTCAGATGGGGACTGAGCTCCAGGGAGGAGCTTTGTGTGAATAGGCGGCGCTTTGTACCATCAAGCGTTTAGGCAGTTCCACATGGCTACCAAAGGAGATTCAAGGATTTCTCAAACATGCATGAATGAGTCAAAGCAACACTGCGTATGTTTTTCATGAGGGAATGACAATTTAACATGATATAAAGCTCAAAAAAGTTGATATTGCATAATACAGATTTTACAGATATTGAGCTAAAGTTTGGTGTGGTAGTAGCATTCAAAACACATACTCCAAGCATTACCAAGATATGCAACATAACATGAGATTAAACTTAATATTATTTAAAAGCTGAGACTAAAACAGGTATGATTCTTGTATTTTTCACTTTAAGAAGATCGTACTCTAAAACTCTGTCATTAAAGGTCAGCATATGCATGGTATTCCTTCTAGAAATGCTAGGCTTTTAAATATCTACGTGATAATTCAGCACACAGCTACTGTCAGAGTTAATAAGAGTGGGAGGTGTTTGTTCAAAACTGTTTTACACTGTTACATTACAATTGTCTGCTGTTGTTTAGTAAACTGATAAGTGCTAATATATGCAACTCAAAATTATAAAAAAGTGTAATTAACGTGAAAGTCAAACCTTCAGGCAACACCTTAAAGCATTCTCTAATTTTTAGAAGCTGCCAATCCATAAATTACACCTCTTTTGTCAAGCACAGCCTTTACTCAGCTTCAGTGGCGTGACACCCATTTACTAGAAGAAAAAAAAAACTGTACAACAACAAGCCAGGCACTGTTGGGATGTTACACCATCATCTCAATCTCATTATACTGGAGGGGACATTTTGTTTATGCTCCATCTCATCAAATATGCATAAATTTGAGTATTTTCTGGGACACCACCATCATCTAGCTTCATTTCAAAAAGGCACTATATTTATGCACGCATTTTTTTAAACTAATGATGTCGAGGTATAACAAGTTTACTCGTTTGTTTTGCATACTGTCCCATATTCAAGAGCGTGTTCTTTCAAAAGAGAACTTAACCTGGAGGACAAGTTTGCCTGTTAACCCTATGAGGTCTGATGTAATGCATACAGTATGTGTGCCAAAGGGTTGACAACAAGGCGGGGATTAGCCAGTTTACCTCAGCTGACCTGTGATGTAATGTACTAACAGTAAGACACGCACAGGCTTTACTAAACTATCTTGGATAGTCTGATCAGAAAGTTGCAGGTTTCAACAGTAATGAGGTAATATATGCACAGTTTATAATATCAATCAATTTCCTTTGCATTTAAAGCAGTTTTACAAAAAAACGTGTTCAATTTGCATCCATGTTGTTGATTGCAGGTTAAAATCTGCATGACTCCTCCTGCCTTCCTGCCTTGAAGCAGCCAATGAGAGACAGTCAAATCCCACAGGATAAAACACAGATGTGAGGTTTCCCTACTGGGAGCAGACAAATTAAGAAAAGGACACAGTGGACATGAGGGATGAAGGAAAGCTGGTGTGTGGGGGGGTATCGTCTGGACCCCCGACAGCGTCCCTAATACGAGTGCCATTAAACACATTAGGTCCAGATGTGCAGAACACATGGCGCAAAATCTTGAAAAGAGGACAATCTGTCAGAAAGAGAAGGAGGCCTAAAGGAGAAATAACACTGCAAACAACAACAGATGAGACGTTAAAAAAAAAAACAGAGGCAGCAATTAAAGCTAGAAAGCTGCTTTATTTACAGAGGGGCTAAGACTCCTGGATCTAAAAGACTCGGGATGTGTAATCAGCTTTACTGCATGGCTGACCCGAGGAAGCAGCTTACCATAAACTACACAGGCAGATACGGACACCTTTTAAGAAGTTAGCATCTTTGAATGTGAGAGAAACACCCTTGAGGGGGGAGTCCGTCGGTCAAATACAAGAAGTGGAGTTCAAAGCAAATTATATAGCCTAGCTTTACTTAAAGGAATGCATGGAGTTGACTTAATAGTATTCAAATATGTCCAATGATTATTTTCTGACTTTAGACTTTAAAATCTGTTTTGCTACCAAACAAATAAGACTGGCTCCAACAGTTACAAGGAACTTATCATCCAAAATCCACTTTTTTAGCCGTTAAATGCATTTTGTTGTGTACTTGGAGTCTCTAGCAGTGCAGATTATTTTTTTCTCTGCTGTGTAGATGTCTTTATATTCTGTTTTCAACCTGTTCAGTTTTCCATGACATTTTCTGAGGTATTACATCACAAAATTTGCACGAGAACTGCCAAATAAGGTCTGGACTTACCAACTACAAATTGGTCATCTTCATTCTCCTCTAGACTCTGGCTCCAACATGTAAGGATGGATGGGCAAGGCTTTCCTTGTTGACATCTTTTAATTAATTTGTTTCTGCGCCGCTATATAGTCATAAACTCCTTCTATCAAACTAGAATGGACCACTCTGGAAGCTGGAGGGGAGCAGGGTGGGAAGCACGTCATTTGGGTTTAAAGAGACAGCCTCAAATAGAGTTGATCTGAGACACACCTCAGAAACGAGGTGAAAGAGGGGCTTGTGGAGTTACAATAAGGAGGAATTCATATCAAAGCATTGCAATTCCACTTTAAATAAACCCCAACTGAATGATTTAAATGTGAAAAAGAAGGATTTAAAAACATGACATGTCTACTTTAATGTGAAGGTTTTAAGCAACAGTGTTGCACAGTTTGTTGCACCTCGAGAATTTTATGTAGATGATGTCCAGCTGATACCACAGCAAACTTTCGGTTAGTAACTAGAAAGATTTTTTGTGTTTTCTAAGTATAATTAGCTGTGGTGGTCATCTTGAATCAGGTTCATTCCAAAAGTTAATCTAACTGAAGGTTTTATTAAAATCTGTTGAGAGATTCATGAGATTTTTTTTTCCAAACAGTACAGACAAGAACTCAGACAAAAAAAAAACAAACAAAAAAAACCCCACAAGTGCTCTGCCTTCTTCTGCAGTGGGGAATAATAGGAATGAAGGAAAACTCTTACTGCACACCAATGCTCTCTTTAGTTTATCATTCAATTATATTTATTAGGCAAATAAAGCAATTGAAACTGGGTTTGAAACTAATTTCATTTTAATTAATTTCATTTGAAACTAAAGAGTCTGTCATTTACTCACCACAGCTGTAGCAGTGCCAGTCCCCAGTGAAGCCCAGCTCAGGACCAAGGACAGGATAACAAAGCCCATAATCCTGGAGCAAATGAGAGGGGGGGGGATGAAAAGGTGTGTTGGGTGACAGGGAAAACACAGGGAAAAAAATACAAAGACATATGGGGAGAATCTGATGAATCAGTTTGTCTTGGTTCAGTGAGACAAATGAAGCCCCATTTTCAGCCAATTAATTTGATTTATGCCTCTCAGCTTTTTGCTTGAAAATTGTTCCCCCTCTGCCTAAAGATCCAGCTGCTCTGGTGCATATTAGATTAGATCATAAAGTGGAAATTCAATTAAATAAAGTTATATAAAAAGGAAATTAATTTATGATTTCTTGTTTGATTTTTTCTTACTGTTAGGAAACTACTGTAATAAAGAAGATGTCTATTCGTTCGCTCTGATTTCTACAGGCTGTTAATTGCCAAAAGAGGTACCAAGTGCAGCAAACTTTGGTTTATTGATCCACATGCACCCCTGTTTTTAAAGAGATGAGTTTAGAAAAAAAAAGGTAAAAAAAAAAATGATTAGGAAAATCACCCTACTATTGGCAGGAATTGGAAGCGACTGCTGGCATAGAGCTCAGGATGTCTTCTGAGTGTGAGGTGGATAAACCATGTAAAAATGGGGAAAATGGCCCCTTGATGGATATAAAAATGCTGGCGAGGGCTTCGGCGCTCAACCCACTCCTCGAACCGTCTTAAAAGCAACAATAAAGCAGCCTGAGAGCACTTAATAATTAGTTAAGGGAGCAGTCTTATCCTACTTGGACGATCAATAGGCATTAGTGAAGCCCATTAGAAAAGGATGTGAGGAGCGATCCCGAGCATCATCTGCTAACACTGACACGTAGGTTGCACTAAATTGGGCAAATGGGATGAAGCAGTCTGGATTGTGGGTTTGCTTGTCAGACTTCAGTGTTGGTTTGGATCACTGGCTGCAGTTTACTCAAATAAATGTTCTTTAACTCAAATCTTCGTATTTGTTTTAGTTTTGGAATCACAATTTTAATCAGCTGCTTTGACTCACAGTTGACATATATTGTATGTAGGTATATGCAAAGAAAACAGCTGAGGAAAGGAAGCTATTTAAGGATACCATTGTCAGGAATGTCAAAGGAGCATATATAGCAGGGGAACTCATTTTCATTGAGGGCCATGTGAGCACTGTGGTGGCCCTAAAAGTCCCAGACGTAATAAACTTTGACATTTTGTGTTTAACTTCAACTAAACATGAAATGTCATGATCTTTGTCTCATTGCAATGACTGAGCACAGTTAACAAACAAAAACTGAGCTCTATGTGGTTTTTCCAGCATAGAAACAGCATTTTAACACGTCCTCTTATTAACACTGAAAGGTACTATGTGTACGACTGACTAAATGTGAAATAAATAATACAGATATACTATTAAAAGTATAAGTAAGAGTGTTTTACTCCCTGTTGTTGAGTTGTGGTGAGTAGCTGCCATCTTGAACTCTGAACTCTCCCACATCTTTACAGAAAACTCCCACTGGAGGGGCCTTCTGGTTTAAATTTACACCCAGTATAGCTGGACAGCAGCAAAAGTAACCAGCAAAAATGCAGTGAAATGGAGATTTTAGATGATGAATTACGCCCGCCACCAACTACTTTTGAAGCCTGTGCACATCCACCTTGTGAGTAAAATGATCCACTACCTGGCTATAAAGCAGCATATGCTTATTTTAAACACATTAATACACCTTTGAAGCTCTTGAGGGCCATGTAAAATGCTGTGGCAGGCCACATTTCGCCTGTGGACCTTAAGTTTGACATGCAATATATGGTGCCAGAGAGGCTGGCTTTAATCTTTCCTTTCTGAGGTCCCTCAATCAAAACAGATATGCAGCGAAAGAAAAAAAAAAAGTAGCTTCAACCACATTAGAAAAAGATCGAGCACAGTCACACTCGTGGTACCTACATGACAAGCAGACATCGAGACTGTTTGGCTATCCCCAAGCACATGGCCAGGCAAATGACCAGATCAAGGATGAGCAGCAGCAGATAAGTCAGCCATCTACAAGACAGAAAAAATACAATAAAATAATGCATCAGTAACAATCTCCGTCGTTAACTTTCACTTACAAGCAGCACATAATACGCACATGTTGGTGCCTCGGAGAGTGCCAGCTGAACATATGTTCCCCCACTGAAAGTGTGAGATGAATGTGTGTCTTGTATCAGCATTCTTGTCTCCTAGTTAGAGCCCATCTGTTTCAGGTAATTTCCAGCTTGTAGAGCTTAATAATTCAACACCACCAATCCATTGACATTAATTTTTTATTCTCCTTTGAAAATGTCCTTCTCAAGAATGGCTGACTCTAGGTTTGAAGGCTGTATGTATGTGTATTTACGTTTGGACTACAGCCAAACAAATGCAAATTCTCATGACTCAACTACATACAGCAGCGTGGTCAATGCACATCCAAAACACAAACATGAATATTCAGGACATAAATAGTTAAACTGGCAGAATACTATAGCCTGACACAGGCTTGATGCACCTGTAGCACAACAGTTATTCTGTGCACAGAGGTCAGTGGAGAATATGATTCAGTCATTCTCACAAAGAAGTGCAGAGCTACTCTCACAGACTCAATAAACTGCTGGCTGGCCATTACTTTACTCAAAGACGATGGCAAATGAATGGAGGTTGCGCACTTTGTCTGTGGAAGCAGAACAGTAGAAGCACCACATAACTGAATTCACACAGAGGAGAGGAAAAAACATATAATACTGAGGGGGGAGAAAAAGAGAAAAGTATCATTTTTGCTTTGTTCAAACGACATTGGACTGGCTGTAACATTTTCTGTTCAAAACCCAGCTGCAGGCTGTTCAGTAAGTACAAAAAATCCAATCTAGACCCAGGGGATCAGTGTCAGATAACTGTGGTCCTAAAGAAGATCCGGTGTCAGAACAGAAAGAACACCTCATGTGGAGCCATGTAGGACTGTATGAAACTGATATAGGGATATTGTATCACTACCAGTGGTAGAAAATGATTATTTGGACTGTTGTCTGCTGCTTTGTCTGCCTTTTATGCCAGAGTGTTCAAATAAGATCATTGCATGATCAAAAGACTAAATCATTTTTGGACTAAAAATTGTTTTACAAACAATGAAAGTGGTGCAAACAGTGCATTACAGCAGAATGATTGTTTATGTTCTCATGACAGATTGCACCAATTTATATTTTGTATGTGGATTCAAGTTGAATGAACAGCTTGTCACACTTCATAAACAAGCATTTTCTTCCTCTTTTAATGACGGATATTTGCATTATTTTGAGCTATGTCTTCCATTTTTTTCCCCCTGGATCAAATTATTGAATTCACCAAACTTTTTTAACCTCAAATGATTTGCAATCAATGTGAGCGGACGGAAACGGTTTAAAGTTACACAGACACTCTGCCGTGCATAATTTCTGTGAGGGCAATCTGTGTAAAAACTCAACTGCTTTGTGGAAAATGAGCTCATTCTCAGTTTTCATTTATTTAGCAATCAGGGGGGGAAAAATAGCTTTTCCGGCTTGGGCTCCTCAGGGGAGATCAATAAAATCCCATCTGCTCCACTCCTGCTCTCACTTCTAGTCCATTCTGAGCAGTGTGTTTACTCCGTCCACACACACTCATAAAACAAAATTATATCCATCAATTTAAGGGAGTTGCTAAAACTCCACCTACCTGTAATACTCAATGAAAGCTGTCTGGTCTGCAATGGCTGCCAAGTCAGCCTCTGTTTTGCTGATGTCTGGCAGAGCAGTCAGCTCACGGAGGACATTGTTAACCATCAGCTGCATGAAGCGCAGTGCTTGGAGGTAGTCCGTCCTCGTACTAAAGATCTCATCTAGGCGTTCCAGGTGCTGCTTGAGTCCACTTTCAAAGGTGTTACGAGATCCTGCAACCTGAGCAAATAGAATTAATGAAACAGAGAGAGGATAAGAATACAAAGGCGATTTGAACTGTAACATAAGAATAGCATGAGGTGATGTGATGTGTGTTTGAATGAAAATTTATATAATGAGTAATATAATTGCTTGTTTAAACAAAATAATAATTGTTAAATAACTGATTTTCCTTGTGAATATTTAACCCTTTTTCCTCAACTATATGTTTTACTCAGACAACTATGACATAATAGAGTGCTGGTAACTTTACTGTGATCATATTTCAGTGCTGTCTTGTCTTAACAAAGCTAAAGGTATAAACCCCCTCTTAATACAAATGCTTGCAAGAGTGAAAAATAACTTAGAATGCAGTTTTACTTAGAGATGGGACAAATAGGTCTTTGAAGGGATTTAGATCTTGAGGAGCAATGTAGAGCTGTGTAAAAGAGCTGTTCGATTTTGAATGAGTTACGTCATCAAGTAGGGAAATATCAAATACGTCGAACACGATGATGTCATCACGTCACGTGGGCAGTACCATGTGTTTTGTCAAGCAGAAACCCCTCCCTATTTCTCCCTGAGCTGCTGTAGTCCACCTCGCTCTGCCTGTTTTCCTTGAAAAAGTGAAGCTAGAGCGACTGTCTCTGTGATTAAGAAAGATAAAATAAGGATAATAAAAGGAATAAAAACATACAACTCAGTTCCTATTGTTCCTTGTAAGGAGCCGTACAAAAGATTTGGATCATTTGTGAACGGCTAAGCAAGGTTGGTGCATTAAATAAGTCACTCACTCTTTGGTAAGCTAGCAACAACCTGCTGAGCAACATGTGCAGTAGCCGTTTCATGTTTTGCCTCATAACTGCTTAAAGATAAAACAGAACGACGTGGAGTGAAAGTAGAAAATGAGTGCAACAGCTCGAGAGGAAATTGTGGATAAAAGAGGAAAGTTCACATCACCAGTTTGGCAGAATTAGTCAGCCTGTTTTTTCCTGGTCATAATTTTATATAAGTAAAACAAAAAACTAAACAATAATGAATCAATATAGAATGAAATAAAATGCTTATATCGTGATACATTTTTCAGCCATATCGTCCAGCCCTAATAATATCTATAATTGACAGTTAAAGTAATTTTGTGTTTTTAAGGTCCGTTAGCCTGGCAGCAATCTTGAATCAAGATGACTCCAAAATTTAATCAGTCATCAATGTGCAACCATTGATCACTTCCTGTAAGTGTGGCGGCTGTGGGCAGGTCTGACCATCCACCTGATCACCACAGTCTGTATGCGCAACTAATTTATCAGCTCATCAAGCTGAAGTTGTCAGTTCATCACCAAATTATTGTTTGTCACCAACTGGTGTCTGAATGTTTCACCATCTCCTCTCCGTTCTCGTTTTCTCTTATTAGATTCTACCCCTGAGCTAATTTCTGTTTTCCCTCTCTGCCTTCCAGGAATCTTTGCTCGTCTGCCACTCACTCACTTCCTGCCATTCTGTTACAGCCACGCTCCCCGTTCTCATGTCTGCCTCCATTCATTACTGAAATACAATAAGTCTCCACTGTTTCACCTGACCCAACCTCTGTCTGCATTTGGATCATTTCTAGTATCTATGCCAAGGTGAACATTGATGGTCTGAATAACAATATAAATTCAGACTCAACTGGGCTTAAAGTTTCACACAGTTTCCAATCTGTGTGCAAAGTCAAGCTAATAGAGTGCTGACTGCACATCGTTAAACATGCAACCACATTTTTGTAAGAACCCTCTTAAAAATCTGCAATATTTTAATTAAAATCAATGTTGCATTTGTTTTTATTTATTCATTTTTCTTAAACTGTGGAAACATTTAGAACAAGATAGAATTAGTATTATAGACTATTTTTATGAACTTTTCCAGTCATACTCTGGATTAATGATGCCCAAGAAAATGAAATAAAAAACACTCTGTATTCCAAACTTTGTCAGATTGCCAATAGTGGCTCAACTTCTCCTTACAGCTCACTGTTTTGAGGAAGTTTAGCTCAGGCTTTTACAGTTAAATAAAAACATGCACGATGTCGCTTCCAGAGAATCATACTGGAACATGACCCTGAGCAACAATCCTGACTCATTTTGAACAGATGTTGCTTTCTGTTGTCTCGTGTGACTTAGTTTGCTACAACTCAACTATCTTTTCTCATTTACATTCAACTTTTTGAATGCATTCAAGGAGGTTTGAGTGACACCGTTCATTCCCACACACTGAAACATCTAACACAAAAAGGATATTGTATTTGTCTCCTTGATATTACAACTGATACTGCGAAATGATAACATCCATGAATAAATTTTACTGACTGATGTCAAAAGGTGGTGTCTAAGTAAGAGCTCTGAATGAGTTCTGATGCAGAGATGCAGCAGAGATACAGGCCTTTCCTCTACTCGTGCAATCCCAACGGGTAGCGTATGTGATTGCCAGGAAACTACTCTCTCGCTCGCCCCCCCCCCCCCTCCCCCCGCCCTTATACGCTCATCATCCCTCACAATTCCTGCCACAGCGCCTCAAATCTTATCAAACGCCAGTCTGCCAGACTGTGAGAAATGGAATCCATCAGCGAGCTGCTAGGGGTGATCCACATTTCCCTAATCTGGACTGCCCCGTCTTCCTTTAAAATGGATTAAAGCTCTCTTTTACAGAAAAGCGGGTCTTAAAGAAGATTCTCCATACTGGACACGGCTGTAGACTGAAACTCACGGCAGCTCTAGCAAAGACTTTTTTTCTCCAATCACAGCCAAACTGCACTTTTCAAATGATATATACACTATTCACTGCAGAAATAAAACAATATATGATCGCATCACTTTGGACTCTAGAGAGTTTATTTTATAGGCAACGACATTCAAGAGAATTGATTTATGATGCAGGAAGTAGTAATCATTTTGTTCTAAGGATCACAAGGCAGCTTTTGATTTCAAAGAGGAAGCACTGTATGTAAAAGAGCAAGCACCCCGGTAAATTGGATACACAGATTTTGATGTAGTGTGATTGCTATGTTCTCTCACTTATTATTTCCTGGCAGCAGTGAAGGGCTCTTAATATTGCAAGACGAACGCGGGGAACAAGGCTGAATTATGAAATATGTGTGAACTATCAAAAGCCCCCTTCAGTGGCAAATGGAGAACGGTCTTCATCCAATCTTTTCTTTTATGACACACTACAAACCCGTCCATTCTCAGCATTTTATGACGAGAATACCCTATGAGACTGTCAGTGGAGTCAAACAGCCCTTGGAGTCCATCACACATCTAATTGGACCATTGTGAATTAGTGGTGTTCTGGAGATCTTTTTTCAAGAGGGGTTCTAAACAAAAATTAAGGACTAGAGCTACCCAATGTATTGTTTGAGCATCGCCATCGCAATGTATTTGTGCGCAATGATCACATTGCAGGTTCTTGTGATGTAGGAGTCAAATTAAGTCAACATGTTATACGGACTAAACCATAAGTCGTTGCACTAAACGGTTACGTTACAACTTTTATTTTGAAGGGTTGCTTCCACAGGTGGAATGAGCAGCTTCGTGTTCAAAAAGCTAAAACTTCAATTTTGTTGCAAAACTTTTGGGACTATAATGGCAACGTTTTTCAGAGACGTGTTGTCGGTGAATTCTCAAGCTGTGGAGGAAGACGACGAGGATCTTGACAAAAACCATGGAAAACAGGTAAAATACAGTTAAAGTGTGACAGAAATAAAAACTAAGATACTAAGAGGCAACACATTTGTGGTTAAATGCAACTGATGCTTGCACAATAGAAGGAAACATGTAAAACAAATAATAAAAGATAACAAGAATACCTCTCAAATACAGACAAAAAAACTTGTAACAAGATGGCAGCAGAACTTCAAAATTCCTGTACTTTTTCATATCACAATATATACCGCAGGGTTAGAAAAACAATTGCAATTTCAGTTTTCTCCAATATCAAGCGCCCCTATTATTGACAGTTAATATCTTACCTGTTGTAGATAGTTCTTTGAACAAACTTACTTTGAAGTTTAAACAGTTTCCACTTTAAATATTTTGAACTTTTTATTTTAAGGCTTTCAATCAAAGAAAGCAACTAAATATAAACAACACAAACAAAAATCTAAAGCTGCAGAGATAATTTGATATGTTAATAGAAGAAAAAAAACAGTAGAGAGAATGCTACAATTCACAAGACTAAACAAAGACCAAAGCAGCCTCAGCTTTATGGCCTACCATCCAACCCATCTGCTCTGTAAGTGGAGTATGTTGCATCAAGCTACAATTCTAAGCACAAGAAAGCTTTTGTATCTCTGGGGAACATTAATTCTTGCCGTGCAACCATAGTATCTATCATGCTTTAGGATAAAATCAATACCAGGAAACATCAGAAAAAGACTGCTGTAAAGATGTGGAACAATCAAAGCTGAAACCGAAAGCAAAGAAAGCAAAAAAAGAAACACAATAAACCTGCTATTTCTTTTATCAAACACCAAATGATGTAAATACAATAACATTGGAAGTAAAGAAACTGTATTGAAGTTATAAAGGGGACGTTTTTATGTTTCTTAAGAAATGATGAAAATGTTCTTTATATATTGATATCAGTGACAACAGAGCATATTTCAAAATGCTCATAATAAACTTATATTGTTGGATCTGCCCTAACATAAATCAGTCTTCCCATCACAGATAGTAACATCATTTCAGCATGGACAAATTTGTCCACTCATCTATACAATCTGCATGCATTCAAGCACTTTAAGTGGATATGTGATACAGACATGCACACAAACACATCGAGCCTCACACATACACACACAGATAGTAAGGCTGCATGAGATGGAAGGAGAGGATTAACATCCATTAATGCACAGCAGATGGGCGTTAATCCTCTTCTTTCTCATTGTGATTATTGCTTCTTGCAAAGGCTGTGTTCTTCCTCTCCTTCCTCTTTCCCATCCCTCCTGCACCTATAAGCCTACGAAAATAACTTCCCCCGAATGCAGGTCAGGAGTTGCACAGAAATAATCCGTATTTACAAATCCGCAGACAGCAGTCACCTAAATTCCCTCACTGTGACAAAAAGTGGATACAGACCCCCCACAGTGAGGTGCTGCTCAGAATAAAAGAGGAGCTCTGTTGTCGACCAGCTGTAAAGCAGCACTTCCGAAAAAAAAAAAAATTGCGAGGCAACAAGCCTTGCAAGGATCATGCCTTTTCCATTACCCAAATCTTAGCAATTATTGTTAATAAAAGAAGCATAAGCCATGCAGTCATTCACAGAAAAATTAGTGTTTCTATTTTCCACAACACTGGCACATTTATTGCCTGGTCCACTCATAATAAATCTTTTTTTCTATTAATGCCACACTTACAACCCTGTTGCGTGAAAAAAAAATAGCAGGAAATGCTGTGTAATATTTAATTGAATAGAATGCAATAATTGACATTTCACTGAGAGCCTGCAGTTGAAATAAAAAAAGAAGCAGAAGAGGAGCGTCATTCTGTCTAAAATCATAAATTAAACTGTAAAGTAGCAGTTCCCCTCTATTTCTGTATATTGGATCACAACAAATGTTTAATATTTATTACATAGGTACAGGTTACAGAGGTAAAGAATGCAGAGCAGAGGTTAGTGAGCTTCTCTCACCAGATTGTTGATGCTACCCAGCGTGTGATTGGCGTTGTACAGCGAGTAGGTCAGCTGGTAGACCCCATCGTTGGTCTGGCTGTTCCCATAGAAACCCACTCCTACGGCAGAACTGTCAAAAACAATTCAAAGAAAACACATTAACAGATCTGCGTTTTTCTTATATCATTATTAACAAGGAGTACACAATGCAACCATGTAACTGTTAAGTTTTCTTCATCTTGTCATTATGTCAGTTGAGAAATTTTGATATGAAAAGGAGAAATTAGGAATTTCTAAAATTGTCAGCTTTAATGTCTGAGTGATTTAAACCTGCATTGTGTTTCGTAATTCATTACCTTTCCATTTCTTCAGTCATGAATTTCCCAAATACAAACTGTCATATGACATTCATTTCAGAGCTCCCTTTCTCTTTCATTTCAGCTCATTTGATTTGCTAAGAGCCAGAAGGCAGAACAATCATGCAAACCATGGAGCTAAGACAGAAAACGGAAAACAATTTGTTTGCAATAATAAAAAATGTCATGTTAAACAACTGTGCATGTATCCTGTGCAGCCAGTTGAACATTGTAGAAGAGAAAGAAAAAAATCTTTTGGTAGTTTAGGTAAAAGAAGCCAACAGATAATAAACTGAAACCAACTGATAATAATAAGCAAGTTATAAGTACAAGTATTTTTTAGAAGGACCTTCTACAACATTTTGAAAAGATTTTAAAGAGTAAGTTGTCGATCCAGCGAATGCATTTGCAATAAAACCAATCATTTGGCATATTCATCTGAATTCTAAGACTCAAACTTCTGCATGTTTTGTATTATTTGAATTGTGTCAAACTGTGCAGCTTAACTGTAATGTGTGCCGAGACTTTTGGTTAACTTTTATACTTTTCAAAATATTAAACTTTATTCAAAATAAAATTATCCATAGAAATGAGTTAAATCTCTTCACTTCTTTTTAAAACATTGTTTTTACCTATTTGCTTCAGTGTACTGTTTTTATCCTCGTATGCAACATTTAGCTTTCAGCTACACATTTGCTACTTTTAGCTACAGTTTTGCAAAATTACGTTTTAGCTCTGGCTTTCCTAATTACAGTTTTAAACTACAATTCTGTTATTTTTTGCTTTTATATACTGTTGGCAAAATCTCGTTTTAACTTTAAAAATTCAGTTTTAGCTTCAACAAATTTCATCTTGCTGCGTTGATTTTGCATTTAAACAGAAAAAGCAGTATTACAAGATGGATTTGTCATTAATCTGTTTTTTATTTATTTTTTAACACATTTGCTAAAACAGATTTAAAAGACTGGTTTCAACAAAAGATTAAATACGTCTGATTGTGGAGTAAAAACCAGCTTTACTTTGGTTTCATTTTCATTTTTAGCTTTGAAATTCAAATGACTTATTAGGCAAAAACTTTTATTTCCTGTTATAATGTGTTTAGAGGTCACTCCAGCTGTGATTTTTTTATTTTTCAGCTCTCCTGTCTTCATTGTTCAGATACATAATAGAATCTCCTGCCTGATTATTTTATCCTTCTCCAAACCAGTTTTCTCTAGTTTGGAGGAGGAACACTGTGTTTCATGTTTAATCAAATCCGAGGGGGGAAAGAAAATACAATTATAGGAGTCCAGAACAAAAGTCCAGCTGCATGGATGTGGTTACAAAAAAATACTTAATTCAGCAGGTCTATAAAGAAATCATACATTTTTGCTTGATGTTTTTCAAAGCATCTGTGTTGAAGCTGATCTGTGTTGGCCTCCACAATGAGCTTCTTATTAACCCTCCTGCCAAAATGACACATCAGCAACAATGAAGACCAGCTAATGGTGCAGTAATGAAACAGTAATGAGACAGAACATCACAGGGTAGTTTAGTCTCAAGGGAAACATTTGGATTTTTGTGGCTGAGCAAAACACTCCCTGTAGCCTGGGGTTATTAAAAAAATTGACAAAAAAAGTCATGTCATGAGCTTAACAAAGTGTTCACTTGAGAAAAATGCATAAATGTCTTGTAGTTTCAATATTACCCTGACATTACTCCAAACTGCTTCAGGGGCAACAGAGAACAAAAAAAGGGGCTTTTAATTTATCAAATATTTGCTTTATTTACTCAATTCAATTTAGCCAAATCATGATCCAGAATAATTATTCAGATGGAAGCAGGCACTTTTAAATCCATTATCTGTTTGAGCTGCAAATCTAATTAACGGTGCTAACCAAAAAGCCCCTCAAAGGGAAAGACACACAACTGAGATAGTTCTTACTTTAAATGAAAGAACAAGGATATATATAGATAAGACATACAGCAGCTGCTCTTTTCTACACAGGTTGCAGAACAAACTCACTTCCTCCATTACCACAAGTAAACTGTCAGAAACGGAAAAAATAAACTTGACCATCTCAAACCACAAAACATTGTTAACAGCAAGAATTGCTTTATGCAAAGGAAATGGGACAAATAAATGTTTGGTGAACAGACTGCAGATCATAAGCGAGCGTCTAAATGCTGTTTATTATACAGCTTGGAAACAATTTCAAACCATTTGATTTTGCTCAAAGCATTTTTTGGAAACAAAGCCAAGGATCCTATGAGCTTGGCATTCAGTTGTTCTCATTCTTTATAACATAAATAGTGAAATTTAATCAGGCCTGGTTACATGTCCATTTACAGCAATTGTAAAATTTATATTAATCAGATGATGTTCAGATTTGTTACATCCAAATATGTGGGAAGTGATGGAACTTTGGTCAAATAATTTTACATCTGTTTCATTTGATAAAGAGTTTTGTCATCATGCTTTGAGTAAAACTCAGACTCTTATTCTGAGAATCTACGTAAGACGTGTAACCACTTAATTATGTCTAATAAATTCCATTAGGCTGAAGCGGATTCTAGTCAATTAGAAGCTTCACAAGGACAACAGGTAAAAGTAGCATTCACCGGAAGTCGGATGTTCACATCTTAAGAAAGTGTTGGGCTACTTAAGGAGGGTTCTACAGCATTGAACGGATTTCCACTCCTAAAATCTCTGTTGACTTTGTTTTGGAGGATCAACATGAAAAGCAGTGAAAACTTCCCATATGTTGCAAAGACAGAGGAAAGCAAGGACCAATCAAATGCTTTGTAGTTTGTTCCAAGTCTATTTCAAACTTTAACAAGAAGTATCATGAGAAACTTTACCTAGTAAAATTAAAAAATAATCTTGTTCAACGGCCTCATACGCTGTTACTTAGCTTTACAACAGTTCCTTGTGTGCCATGGTAGGTGCTAGCTATGAATAAAAAGCGCTAACAAAGTTAAAATTCCAACTTTGTCGTAAATTTAATTAAATCTGTGCGCTAATTTTGTTATTTTCGTGAGGGTTGTTCTTTTTCATTTTAGAACATTTTTTAATTCAATTATATAAATAAGTACAAAAATATCTGACGATAGACGCTGAATACTGATTCACATGAACTTGAGCGTCCCGCTTTGATTTCTAATTTCACTCTGACTGGGTGGTGGTGGCTCAGGAAGGATAAGCCGCTAGCTGCCAGTTGGATGGTTGGTGGTTTGATCCCAGTTTTCCCCACCTGCCAATTTGTCCTTAGGCAAGACACTGAACCCCAAGTTACCCCCAATCTGCACATTGGTGTGTGTGAGTGGGTACATGTTTTTGTTACCTGGTGGGGACGATTTTTGACCATTTTCCTGGTGCACACAACCTTGTAGGGACCCATTGTTCTTTATGAGGACAAAAGCCTTGTCCCCATGAGTTTAAAGTCTGATTTGGGGTGGAGTGTTAGGTATAGGACCATGACGTGAGTTTAGGTGCGGTTTAGGGTAAGGAGTCAGGGTTAAGCTGTAGAAATGACCACAAAATGAATGGAAGTGAATGCAAATCCCCTTGAGGCTTGAAAAACGTGTGTGGGTGTGTGTGTGTGTGGGTGTTATAGAGAGAAAGAGACTGTGTCTTGTAATGTAAAAATCCTTGCGAATGGTCAAAAAAAACAAAACAAGAAAAGGGCTTCATAAATGCTGTTTTTTAATGTTCCTATATAATTTTAAAAGTTTGAGTTAGTAAGCAGCTTACTGAGTGTGTGTGTGTGTAAATAACTCTAAAGCGTCATCTTATTTGAAAGCTTTGCAGCTCATCTTTGTTGCATAAAAGTTTGATTTAGAATCCCTTCAAGTGATTGACATAATTTTGAACCTCAAATCGATGTTTCGAAAATACCAGATAACTGATTCTGAATTATTCTGACTGGTATTTTCACTGCAGACAGACAGAACGAATGTGCTGCACGTTTTTTAGCTTTACAGCAGTTCACTGATCAAAGATCTTTTTGATTGTGTCTTTATGTTTAAAAGAAATCCCTCTACATCTTTCTTCTTACCACAGTTCTGGCTGAAGTTACATCACAGGGATAGATAATAATGCAGATTTAATAAAGCTGGGGGATTCTTTGTGGAACCTGACTTAATAAAACCTAAAACCCACATCAGATAACTTTGTTAGCTTCCTCTTCAGGCTCAAGGCACAATCAAATGAGATGGACAACTTGTTGTTTTTGGCATTTTTTAACATCCCTTCATCAAGTCCAGAACTCCCTACTGCAGCTTTAAATGTTTGATATTAAGTCAGTTATTTGACAATCTGGTAATTATTTAACAGCAGAAAAAAAGCTTTAAATTTGTTCAGTATTTTTTTCATTAGTGAAATTTGATCATTTTATATATATGTATTCAAATAAGTGAAAAAGTATAACTTAAAAAAACAAAAAAACCATTTCGACTCTCTGAACACAAAACGCTCCACAGCAGCTTATGTGCTTAATGTATGTTGCCATGGTGATCTAACCAGGTTAAAAAGAGACAGTTTTGTGATGCTGAAAACCTCCGTTGTTAATCTTGTGTTGTCGTACCCCCCAGCACGATGATGCCTGTGAAGTTTTAAAGTAGCGTTGGTTGCTCTCAGAAACGCTATCAGTCAGCATGAAGAAAGTAAAAAATGTCGAGAGCAACACAAACAACAAGGTCAGAGGTTTAAGATATAACAAGCAGGTAGTATTTGATTATTCATGCTCACCATATTATGAGGCCTGTGATTACAGCAGCCCAGGTGGCACAGCAGGTATCAGGCCTTTTGGTTTCTTCATCCAACTTCCTCCTGCAGCAGCACAAACACACCAGGTACACTGCCAGAACCAGCAGGCTCAGACCAAGACCCACAGCACCAGCGCATGCAAGAAATATCAGAGACTAAAAGAGAAAGAAAACAAAAAGAATTTAAAAAACATCTGTTAAACATGTGTTTGTTTGTTTCTGAAAATGAGTCAGTGCATTGTTGGCAGGTTTTATCTCCAGAATCAAAAGTTATTATCTCTTGAGGTTGACTTCCCGGGGGGGGGGATACAGCCAGTTTTTATCAACCACAGCATGTTTAAAGATCTTGTCCAGATTAACGTGGAGCTGCTTCGTCGTTAAAATCAACATTATTACAGCTGACTGCAGCTCACAGCAACAAAAACGAGCAAAGAAGAAGCGCAGCCCCGTTTGTGGGTTTTATGGCAAATACAGCTTACAAAGATTTTTATGTCGAGTGCCACAGACTGAACTGTGGCTCGCAGGGAGGCAGGAGGAAAGAATCCAAGGTTGTGTGGAAAGAGGTGGGGGGGCATCATGTGACTTTCGCTCAGTCTTGTGATTTCTGAGTGTACAAAATATTTAAAGCCTGAAGGATGGACACAGACGTACACTGATGCAGAAAAAACAAAAGGAAAATATTAATGGAGTTTTTTGACATTGAGAGCAAGAAAACACAACTTCTCATTTAATTCTGTGATTTTTGAACTTATATTACTTTAATATTTGATTAGTTTACAAGCATATTAGAAAAAAGCATAAACCTAACTATACTTAGCAATGTTTCACACTCTTAAAAGTTTACTGCCCACAAGATCACAGAGTGATTATCTGGTGGATTGACAAACCAATATTTGAATTGCATCAGAAACTATTTATTCTCCTTGGATTGCATCAGCAACATGTATTTTAAACTGACACTTTTTGTGTATTTTGACAGACATGCAGTGTTTTACATTTAAAGTCTTGTTAATTCGCTTTCAACTGATTTTCTTATCGCAAAACAGCTAAGTTAGTATTTAGGAAAAAAATCAACAGATATCCAAACTAAGGGAGAATGGTGTAAAAAAATCTTTAAAGATGAGTAAAAAAAATCAAACTCCAAGCATGATTATTGATGTGTAAGCAGCTGCCCCTACCTTCACTCCTATCAAGGTCAGACTTTTAATCTAATGATTTGCTAATCGTTTTGTGGAGCTGTTGATGACTCTGAACAGACAGGATGGGTTCAAGTCGCTACAACCATGGTTCAAGCTTCTCACAACAATGTTGCTCCTCGAATTTTTCACTCAGTTGTCTAGTGATTCCACCTGTTGGCACTTCAGCTTCCACAGCAAAAGCCATGACGAGGGAACAGATGCAAGAGGAGAAGGAACAACCGACAGATTTTTGTTTTATTGTCATTAAATATATTGTATGTCTTTGCTAAAGCATGTTTAGGTTTATATATAAATTTAAAAAAAAGTCTATTACTGTTCTTCATTTTCCACTTCACTAATTTGATAGATTTGCATGACAGATTAATAGTTCACAACAAGAAGGTCCTGGGTTCAATGGTTTGGACCTGGAGTTTGCCAGAGTTGTAAAAAAAAAAATACTTAGTTACTTTATTTAAGTAGAAATTTTGGTTATCTGTACTTTAAGTGAGTAATTATTTTTCAGCTGACTTTTTACTTTTACTTTGCATGTTGGGTACTCCAGTTTCCTCTCACAGTCTAAAAACATGCATGTTAGGCTGCCTTCAGGCTCTGCTATCTCAGTGAGTATAGCCTGGTTAAATAAAGGTTAAAACAAATTAATATAGTTAGTTTCAGGTCTGAAATCTACCGTCTCATTGTCTGAGTCAGTTTAACAAAGCTGAAAATCAATGAAGGACAATGAGATGGAAAAAGAAACAAGGAGACGCTTACAAAAAAAAAAGAAAAAAAGCTGAATTTGGGGGTGTGAGAGTATCACTGATATTTTCCCTCAAGCAAATTGTTGAAAAAATAATTATACGCTCATATAAAAGCAGAACTGTTACAGATATAGTTTACAATGAATTAATATGGTCCCAGTAGTTTACAATTAGAACATAAAAGGATCATTGCTGGCACTAAGTGAGCTATTTCAGCTGTAAACCTACTTTGCATTTATGTGTGGAATTTGCAAAATAACATCAACACAGATGGAAACACAGAGGCATATGAGCGTAAACTTTATATTGGCTTCCATAATAGTTACATTTTGTTCATAATGACTCTGGTGCTGCTGCCCACTCAGTCCACATCTCCAGTGACTTTTACATCATTATAAAGTCTGTGGAAATTGTGATCTTTCTGGGATTTGACTTTTTCTCTATTTTGAGCTTTATACAACTCATTAGATCAATGCCTCAGAATCAAACCAGAATATTAACTTTAGATATTAAACACAATTGTAGAATGTAGTCTAAAACCCAGTTGTGAAAACTTGTCTTAGCAAGAAATCACCTGCATGTAGTCGTATTCCACAAAGGGAATTGTACATGGGTACACTCTTATAAAAAAGCAAACACTTGTTTCTCATCTGGTTTCTCTGAAAGGCAACATAAATAATACAGGTCATGAGGTATCATGTGGAAACTACAGATCATTGAGGTTCTACTTCCTGATACTTGGACCAACATTCTGAGAGCTACACAGACATAAGTGACTTAAAAAAGGAAAGTTAGAATTATTTATTTTTAACTCAAACTACGTGTCATTAAACAGTATACAGGCTGTTTAAATGTACTGCTCTATGTAGAATCCGGTGTTCCAACAAATCCGTGCGCTTTGACGCACGGCCAGAGTTACCAACCTGCTGGTAGCTCGTCTCCTCCGGACTGAAGGTGTTGTCGACCGACTGGAAAAGAAAATTGAAGTGTGGAAAATTGTGCAGCCAGTATGTCCACCATGGTGCGACGTAATCAAGCCTGGCAGAAGCCATTACTGCTGGAAGAGTCAATCCAACAAAACCCTGAAAAAAGTTGGAGACTTGGAGACACTGTTTTTTTTTTTCAGCAAAAGTTGACAAAAGAAGAAAAAAAAACACAAATAGGTTTCCACAGAGCATCAAAGCGAAAATTCTTCTATGGATACGCCTTTAAAAAGGGATAAATAAAAAATAAATCACCGGTTCCTGCTCCGGGCCCCATCGCGGTTGGGCGCTCATTTGCGCAACATCGTCAATGTAAACAGATCAGAGCGGCTGTTTGGATCTGAACCTGCCTCCTGCACAGCAGAAGGCGTGACAGCTTCAGTCAAGAGGGCAAAGCAACAATCCTGGAAAACCAATAATAAAACAGAAACTTAAAAACCTGCACCGACAGAATCAATAATTAAAAAAAGAAAATGCTCAACAAATTGATTAAATAAAAGTGTCCGGAAATGGGGGGGGGGTGTTAGATTTTACTCCTTGCAAAGATGCAGGGTCTCGTTTCACTTCTACACTCCACTCTGAGTTTAATCAGGACCAATAAATCATATAAAGAGTAATATTTTCTGCTTCAGCAGTTCGGCACTAACTTTAGGCTGCTAAACAAGCATTCAGCACTTTTATTATTATAATTATTATTATTCAGCATTTTTAATGACTTCTGCTGTTAATGTCTGACCTCTTGTGGACAATGAGGCGCACTGAGGTGAAGAGCAATCAGTGTGTTAATAAGACTCTGCAGCTTTTGCCTTTATTTATTGTAGGGGTTTTTTGTTCCTTCGTTTTATTGTTATAGGAGCTGCAGCTTACTAATTACATCTGTATCAAAACAAATAGACTGGGCTTTATTCTGAGTCTGGTGGGGAAAATGGTTTTATTCTAGAATATGGTTAAATAAATAGTATTTTTTTTTAAATGACAGGTCAGCAAATGGCAAAAAAAACACAAAATAAAAAAAAACGTGCAAGCTAATGAAGCACATAAAATATAGTTCATATTTTATGATTTCCTTTGACAACTTCAGGATCAGATAACTGATTTAACATGAAGCATGCATTAATATTAACAAATGCTGAATGGTGATGATCAGAAAAAATGAAAGCAGCTAGAGAATTTGCATTTCCTGCAAAAATGCATTGTGAATGATTAATGATGAAAAAAGTTTACAGAATAGAAAAAAATCTGAAACTAGCCTAAACTAGCTGAAATTAGCTAAAAAAAACCAGAAAGATCACATTTGCTGAATGAAGCAGTAAAAAGCTGAAATTATCACAAAAATCTGAATTTAACTTAAAAAATGCTCAAATTAGCTAATATTAGCTAAAACACAGACAACAGCTGAAATTAGAAGAAAGCAGCTAAAAAAAAGCAAAGTTGAAATTAGCAGAAAAGGCCACAAATATAGCTGAAAAAGCAGAAAGAAAATCTAAAATCAGCAAAATAGAAGTCAAAGAAAGCTGAAATTAACACAGAGAAGTTAAAAAAGCAGAACCAGAACAAAAAGTGAAGTATAGATTCTGTAGGATTTGTGGGATGATAAAAACAGCTTCCTTCATTTTCAATGAGAAAAACATGGCTGAAAAAGCTAAATATCACAAAAAGTGTAAATTGCTGAAGTACCAAAAGTCATAGCTGGAATGTCCTGAAGTATATAACTATAAGTTTTTGAAATAACACAGAAATTGTGGAACAATATATGTGCTAAAAAAATGTACGGAAAAGAAAATGATCCCAATAGGTTTAATGTTTTATAAGCATTCACACAATAATAGCAACATTACTGTCAGCATAAGAGGCATCCACTGCTTCCATTTTTGATAAGACCTTGAAAAAAGCTGCAGATGAAGTAGAATAACAAATCAATACGGCTGCTGCTTGTTCAGATTTTGAATCTCAAAGTGTCTCTTAACAAGTTGGACCATGATTGTGAAACACACAATCCCTGCATGTCTGAAACATCAGGGAGATCTGAAATCAAGATTTATTTGCTAAACATTACAGGCCCATCCTGTCTTCAATAAATACATGTGCATGCATAAACATCACTCAATAAATATGGTTTTGTAAAACATAAAGTAAAATCCTAACATGCTAAAGGAAGGCAGACACTGGCACCTGAAAATAAAGGTGGAAAACATGCAAAAGAAAATGCAGCCATGAGGATCAGTTGTTTTATCTAAATGGAACACAGGGTGGTTTGCTTCCTGAAATCCTAGAATTCCTGTTTTTTTAATGATTTGGTTGCTTTGATGCCCCTCCATGGCCAGAATATCTTGAGAGTGTGTGCTTCGAGGCTGAATATAGCAGGTGACACTTGAAATTCACTGTATAAATATGATTTTTTTTCTGACTGCGCTCTGCATTTCCAAGCAGTTGAGTTTAAGTCTCCGGTGATTCCCATGCCGTTCACTTTCTGTGTTTGAACCAGCTGAGGGAATCAACGTCAAACACAGAATGAAATGAATAAAAGCACTTCTGGCTTTTGCTTCTCCTTTTACAAAGTACAGCATATATGTAACCTGACGGTCCCCATACAGTTCCTGTAGTCTGGTTAAATAAAACACAAGTGTAGCAAGGAAAATTATATTCGGCAGTCTGCGCCAAGGACTTTGCAAAGTGAGAAATACCATCAAAATGTCCTTACTTGTTCGCAGTTATTACAATTTATATCCAATTAAACTTAACTAAAAATAGGAAAAAACTTGTTTTGAAAAGAATGTGTTGATGTGTACAACAGAAAAAAATATATATATAACTGTAAAGAACTGCAAATAGTTCACAGTTAAACTGTAAAATTACAAAGAAAATGATAAAACTTTGATTTGTTAGTTTCAAGAAAAAAATAAGCTCACTTTTATTTCAGTAACAATGGTTGGTAACAGGAAAATAAAAAAAAAAAAGAATCAAAATGTGAAAATAAAGCCCTACTGATTAATAATTCGATTTAATGGTGGTAGTTCAGTAACATATTTAGGTGAAACTGATTGTTTTAGCGAGGCTGAGTGTTTGAGAAGTATAAGAGAAGGTGAGACTCTCATTTCTATTTTTGTGTTGGCTAATGCTGATTAGTTGTTGTGATCGTCTATGATTGGATTGACTTCAAATGTTAATTAGTTATAAAAATATATGCAACGCTAACTTTCAGAGTGTTTCATTAAATATTGTCGACTGGTTCGTGAAATATTTTAGTAAGAGGCAAACACCAAATAATAAGGCTAAAAGTTTTAAGCTATGATCTCACATAATTAGTAGAACTTAAAGTGTTGTAAATGACTCAGTTTCTACTACACAAAATCTTTGCACAATTTATGTAAAAAGGAACTGAAATGTTGTTATATTTGTGTTTTTCCAAAACAATTTGGACTGTGGCAGCCATCTGGAACTGGGTTGAATTGTATATTTTCAAAGTATTTTCTGAAATTTAACTAAGAAACATGACAAGAAGTTCATGAGAAATTTTGCTAACAGTCAGGCAGAGTGGATGAAAACATCAATAGTCTTGCGCAATCTAAGGAAACAAGTTTTAGATGTATTAGTCTGCATCAATGCTTCTCAAATAGTGGGGCGCATCTCTCTGAGGTAAATAAATTTAAAATTTGTAATTGTTTCAATGTAGTAAAATAAACATATTTAAATAAAACTTGTTCTTTTACATAATATGTTTCCTCCATCAGGTGATTATATGCAGAATGCTGGTGCCAGAAAGTCAGTGGTTTGTACAGATAAATAATTAAATATTATCAGGCTCTCAACAGTATTTATATTCAGTGGGCGGGGTGTGAAAAAAAGTTTAATTCTGTAGGGGGAATGACAGAAAATAATGAGTATTTTGAAGTTTGAAAACTTAAAAAAGTGACTCATTGTTTAAAATATTGTAGCATGTTTTGGTCTATTTTGAAGATTTTCTGTAAAATAGTTAAAATATGACTAAAAGCACAAGTTCAAAGAAAAAAACAAACTTTCCTGCAGAATTTCTAAAGTCAGTGAAGCTGAACCATTAGGTGGCAGCCCAACACTTTTCTGCAGGTCTGTGAACCTCATGTTTCTGTGCTGTTCTCCATGAAGAAAGCCATCATTAGACTGAGCTCCTTTCTACATAACGATGGCAATACACTTCTAATAATAGCCCAATAGAGATCCCACTTTAATGAACTGCAGTTTATAGATCAGATCCATTGCTTTCTTGGGCCTTTCATCAGAATCTCATGGGACCAGCAATTTGGGGCACGATGTTAGAGAAGAAACATATCAAAGGGCACTTTGAAGTCACGTAACTGCGCCATAAGGGCAGAAGACTGAGGGGATAAAGTTGCACGGTGGAAGACGAGTCTCAAGGTCAGTGGTAGTGGAACAACAATATTATAATGTTGCTGAATTTTAAATTGTGGACCAGATTCTCCTGTGGCTTTTAGTTCAACCTTGACTTCAGCAGGGAGTCACATTTCACCTAAAGATCACAGGAAACCTCCTCAAGAGAGATGACAAACCCAGGACTTGCATTAAAAAAGGCCTGTTAGAATATTCTGTAACCCTCTGTAAGAGGATTGTAGAGCAAAACCATATGAAGCAGCCAGACACAAACTGAATGTATATGGCTCAGAGATGCTACACCCAATGGTGATAAAAAAAGAAATAGTTTGCCTTGCAGTCAGTTGTTGCTCATTCCTCATCATGCACTCAAGTGTCCTCGGTAAATGCTGGATTTGCCTCCTGATTGACTGCCTCCGTAACAATCATGAGGATGATTGGTTCATTCAAAAAGGTGTTTTCGAAGAGCCTTGTACCCTATCTTCAACTTCCAACACTACTGGGATTCTTCCACGCCATAACAGTTACGGCTCAGTGAAATGTGCAAAATGTGTTGTATTGGACTTTTCCTCCCTCATGTGGTTATTGCGTTTTCTTATTTTTTTTTTTCTTTCATTTTTGGGTGGGGTGAGGGGGATCCGCGACTCAAATCCTCTTGCTCTATTTTGAGTGATTTATACATGAATGAAGATTTATGCCTGAGAGCTCAGCGTGCCGGTATTATCCAATCAAACTGGGCTGCTCAGAGGCCCCTGAGATTGCATTAAAGTGTAATATCAATGCAGCAATCCTGGGGTTATTGCCACTTTGAAATACCCATGGTCCCTCTCGCTATCACCACATGTTATGATTGTGTCTGTTGAGATAATGTTTCAGAGAAGATTGCTGAAGTAAATGAAGGAAAAAGGACCTTGTTTAATTTACATTATCAGTGACTGGATAGATAGAAAAGGAAAAGAAGTGTCGGAACGTACAGGTGACTTCAAATTAAGAGACGGAACTGCGTGTAATACAGTCTGAAAGTGAAGTAAATTAAGTCAAACTGGAACTGCAGAACTTGTGTCATTTTTACAAAATGAATAAAATTGATTTATTTCTAAAGTTGGTTTATTTTTTTTTAAACTTCATAAACATTTATTTTTCAAGTTGCTCTATCAATTTTCTTATTTGACAGAAATCTGTTGTTGCAGAACCTTTGAAAGCAAAACAAGGAGCAATTTTTTAGCAGCGTCACAGCTTTGTTTTAACACAATAAAGCCCCTTAATAAAACATTTTCATTTTTGCTCAAAAGGTTTTCCAATTTCTTTGTGATAAAAACAATGCTTTGTACGTTTTTTTTCTAAACTTTCTCTATACTTGTGAAATTGTTGCTAGCACCTTTAAAAATTGTATTGTACAAAGTATATCTGCATGGGTATACATCTTTATCACCAAAGACAATGTTTTTTTCACATCTTTGACACTTGTTCATCTGTGAGCAAAATATCCCATGAACCACTGAATGGGTTTTATTTAAACTCTTAAAAAGTAATTGTCATGACAAAATAAGATTTACGGACAGGTCTTCATTAGGAGGCTGTTCACTGTTGGGTGTTTAGGTCATGCTGCCCTCTAAGTGACACAGAAATGGTGACATCAATCTTACTGATAAACTGTGTTAAAAAACACAATATATTCTGCAGATTGGAACTATCATCCCTGGGATATTCTGTTAATATGATGTTTAGATCAGTGGTTTCCACAGTGGGAGTCCTGAAACATCAAGGGGGTCTTGAAATGATTTTCAGGGTTAATTGCATTTAAAAATACTGAGTCCCAAAAGGGACATTGAAGGAAAAATAAATAAATAAACTTTCTTCGGCGTACCAGGTAAGTAGTTATTTTTTTATAGATGTCAAAGACAGCAGCTGAAAAAGATCTGTTAAACTTTTTGAAAACGTGAAATATACCTAATAATGTTGCCCAAAAAACTGAAGGAAGACTAAGGTTCTGTCATTTATGATGAGGTTCAATATAAATTGCCATTATATGGAATTGCAGTGCAATAAGCAAATTAGTAATGGTACAGGATTCAGCTTCAAATCTTGCCTCTTGTTTTAGAGCATTTTGTTATGTATGTAATTTTTTTTTGTGTGTTATTTTTATTTTTAGATTGATGTTAATGTCATAACTGTAATGACTGATAAGGAGCTGGGAAGATATAACTATCTAGTGCGCACGAAAAAGTATCTGGTGCCTTAGTTGTAACAAAAATGAGAGGTTGGCTCACTTACAAACGGGTGAAATTAACATAATGAACATTGTTACTTTGCTCTTGTTTATTTGACCTGAAATCAATGTTTATTACCCAAAAATAACTGAAGCCACAGGTCTCTGCTTCTGTAGCTTTTTGGGTCAAAAGCTGAAAAGTCCACATACTTGGGCTGGAGACCAGCACAAGAGATACACTGGCTTGTGTTCCCAGTTGGTTTGACATTTCTTTTGTAATAAGTTGATAAAAATCACTAAGCTGGGTCTTACTATCTCCTTTAACCTTTTGCCATGACAGTAATTGTGGGATATTCATCTACAACTGATTAACTTTTGGAGTCAAAATGGACCCCAAGCTAATAAAACTCAACAAAATAAGTGAGTTTTACAGATTCTAAGTTAAAATTTAGTGTGATAGTAGCTGAAAGTCATCCACAATACATACTCTAAGCTCTCAATGATCATGCAAGATTAAGCAAAATATCACAAGATCCCAAAGGATGGAGCACAAGGTTATTTTCAAGGTTTAACCAAAATGGCTATAACTCAATTGGTTCTGAACATTTGGTGATCTTTGTTTAAAATGTTGGTGGGGAAGTTGGTGGATGATATGCATTCCTACAACGAATGGTAGGTCTATAATTATGTGTGATTTAGCATTTTAAATGATATATTTATTAGTTCCACATGAAACGAAAACTTTGTTCTTTTAATCCTGCTATTATTTTATGCAGGTGCCCAGAGTTATAAGAGCTATTTCATGCAGTAATGATTTTTGGGAGGAGAAAAACCTGAACTGACATCGGCACATTTTCCTTGTTTTATTTTTTTCACCCCCTCCCCACAGGGAAATGGCTTTCTTAGCCTGCAATTTATCCAATTACGGATTTACAGCAGTGCAAAGTCAACCATATGATGCAGCCTAAGTCTATTTTTCAGCCTTTGGAGCAAATCCAATCATTCCAAATGGTTGCTGATGGTAATAATTGCAACAGCATTGTATTGATCTAGTAAGTCCATGGAGTGGAAACAAACAAAGCTAAAGGGAACGGAGCTCTTTGCATGCAAAAATATTTAATCAGGCCTTTGTGGAAATGTGAGGAATAAAGATATTTATTTTTCTTCTGTGAAAAAAGTCCCCTCATTGTTTTTTCCCTCTTCTTTATTCTCTGACTGTTTCAAAGGTAAAGGTTTATTTTGTTTACTAAACGCAATAGAACTTGTGAGATGGACTCGGAAAATATTACAGCACAAACACAACTGATGTTCATTATTTTATCCAACACACAGCTAAGCGCTATATGCTTTTAAAATGACTCAAGATGCTCTCCAGTGTTTCAACACTCATTTTTTACTTACCAATTATCAAAAACTCTCATGTCAATAGACATTAAAACATTTTGGCAACTATTTAAATGTACCCACTTCTAATAGCTCCTTTGAGATTTTGCCAGCGTCTTTCATTCAGCTTTATAAATAATACGTAAAGCATTCTCAAACGATCCATTGTTCATTACCAGCAGTAAACATGTAGAGTTCATAAACACTTTGTTTCCTCTCATTAGTTTGGGTTGTCAACTTACTTGGCCAGTAAGCTGTATTCAGAATCCTCCACTCATTAAACGCCTGCAGCAGAAATGGAAACTGTTGCTGCAGCTCAGGAAGCTTTGCATCACCAAAACTGCATTTGGCTGTGCAGGAACATGTGTGTGTGTGTGTGTGTGTGTGTGTGTGTGTATGACACACACCTGCACTCATGCAGCCTGTAATATTTTATTTTAAAATAACTTTTTTAATTATTAGTAATATTTATTATATATTGCTTTAAAGGGGCAATATTATGTGTTTCTCAAATTTAAATTCTATACCATAATAAAGTAACTATGTCACCTTTAGTTGTTATTAAAATGTTGTTTATATATTTAAATGCAAAATAAACTTGACTTCTCATTATATCCGTTTCTAAACACCTTGAAGTTGGTCTCTGTCTCTTTAAGAACCTTCGTCCGATTCTGTCCCGCCCATTTCAGCGTCATCACAGCCGCTTCTCTACAGGACTCGGTTTACAACCTGGCACATCATAGCAGACTGATTGAAGAAGCAACATTATACAATAGTGGTTTTGGAAAATTGCATCTCAGGATACATATGAATCTTATTGTCGAACCGGAAAATATGTTGTCTAAAGAACCGGAGCGATTACAGAGACAACGTTTCAGCTGGTAAGATTATTTCAGTCGTCCTCACAGACACACGTACTGATTGTAATATATGTTATAAATCTTAACACATAGACCAAACGATGTGAAATAAAAAACATGAGCTGTTCTTCAGCTTACCTGCAGACAACAACGGTGTTTGTTTCCTTTGTTCCTCCATAGCCTGCAGGAGTCACAGGCAGGGTGAGGTCGGGGGGGGGGGACTACGATGCAGAAGCTCGGTGTAGTTTACTTGGCATCTGAAAATCCATGTCCTCAAAGGTATTTTTATTCTGAAAAGGGCTACACTGAGAAGTGGTATTAGGAACTCAGCAGACGCGGTTTTCACCGGATGTTTGCTAGTTGTTGCTGCCGAGAGCCTGCAGGAGTCGCGGGGCGAGCCGGGGGGTGGGGAGGTGTGCTCTGTGATGAGGAAATTCAGTTCAGAGACCCAGCCCAGAGGAGGAGCTGATCCCAAAAGGTGGTTCTAGGCCCAACCGGTCGTTTTTGCTCCCCTGCCTGGCTGCCTCACGACAGCACAGGATTTCTCAAACATGCATGAATGAGTCAAAGCAAGACATGATGAGAGGATAACATTATATCTTGATATAAAGCTCAAAAAAGTTGATTTTACATGATATTTCCCCTTTCACAAACCATGGCGTTCCTTTCCTTACAGAATTCCCTTTTGATGTCACTTCCTGTTCACTTGGTTGAGCCAAATTCAAAAGAAAATATTCCAGTTATGAGGTGAAATTGGTCAAATCATGTGTATTATGTCAAGTTTCCAAAATATAAATATGTTTTCTTTGACCTCTTATCTATGAAGGATATATGTTATTTAAACAGTCAGTGCGTTTAAGTTAATAATATTATAATACATACAGTAGATGTTCTTTATGTGGGGCTACAGATCAATTGTGTCACAGCATTTGGTTTGTAAACTATTATTTATTTAAATATATCACCTACTTGTTTGGGATCTAGTGCCACTTGGATTTTTCTTTTCCTCTTAAGCTTTACCACACGTCTGTCATCCATGCATCTTACTTTCTGTGTGAAACACTTGGACATCTGTTGGATTAAAAGATGTTTCTGAGAGTGCAGTCTCCACACGGCTCATGTGTCAATCTGATTAAAGCGCCGCTAATAGAAAAAACAGACGCAAATTGCCACTCAACTGGATGAAGCACGGGGAGATTTGTGCCAGAGCCGCCGCTCTTGTTAATGATGGGTCCTCTTTCGAGAAGCAACTGGTCAAACATCAACCGAGACAAACTGGAGAGGACTGAAATGAACCTCAGCTTTCTGCATCAGCTGTTCCAAGTCACATTTTGTAGCAAAACTTCCTTTTTCCTTTGGGCTGGCCATGTTTCTTAAAGCCACTACTGAGTGACCGAGAGTTCTTACTCTTACTTCTGAATGCTAAAACAGACAAGAGTACAAATGAGAACATTTCAGTGGAACACAGGGATGCATTCCAAACAGCTAACAACCATTACACATAATGGCCCCTGCTAAGGACAAGGTCTCTGATTCATTCCCATGTTAAGCACCTCGTCTGAGTGATGGATAAGGACATGTGGAGGAATAGGTTGTGGTACATGTGACAAAGAAGAGAAAAAAAAGCAACTTGGTGCAGAGAAACCAGTGAGAAACTAAGGGCAGACTTAAATCTTAAATGGGGACAAATGCCAGGTAAGGAATGAGCGATGGGAAGCTGGTGTCTGTGGATCTAAATTATTCCAGAGCAGATATGTCCTCTCAAAACTGCTGACATACTTCAATGAGTCTAATCTCCGAATTTTAAGTAGTTTTGTCTTTGTTTAAAGTGCAGTGTATTGTATAATTTGAAAAGCTTCGAATTTAAATCAATGGAGTGTAAAGTCAGTGGGTAATTAGACTGATAGGGCTCCTGGCAGAATAATGTCCAATTGTTTGCAGGATGTGGAGGGAATACATGAAGCCCAGGTTGCCTAAGACAATAAGCACAATCCATATGCCATAAAATAAATGTTGTAATTCTTCTGCAAAGCTAGAATAATAATTATTGTAAAAAATACACGGTCGTAGAATGTAGATCCCGTCATCCCAGGTGACAAATTATACAGTTTGAGGCTTTTTGCTTCTTTTCAAAAGGTTGTATTTTTCATTTTGCCCGTGAAAGAGCTCGAAAGTGGGGAAAGACTGATTTAATGTGTTTCAGCTACATGTCCTGCCTTTGTCTGTGGAGTTGCAATTTAGATTTAGGAGACAGGGGGACTGCAATCAGCAAGGGGTGGTAATCAATTTATCTTGTTTATGTGTGTGTGTGTGTGTGTGTGTGTGTGTGTGTGTGTGTGTGTGTACACCTACAGCTGCAGAAAAGAAATCCACAGCCACCGACAACGATTACCATTTCTGCTTTGCTTGATGATACACAGATACCTCTGCTCTTCATCTCTATCAGTACATTTTATTACAAACTGTAGGTATTTATTTCATCTTTTTTCTTTATAGCACGCATCAAACTCACAATTCATTTTCCATGGCTATAGGTTTCCTGCTCACAAGTCAAACATGGCTCTCATTTCCTATGAATGCATTTCCTGTCAAATGAAGTAAAAAGAAATGCAGGTAATTTAACATTTTTGAGGACATATGCTACCAGTTAAAAGTAGCATTTCTCTTACTTTTATCAGTGTTTATTCATTTGTACAACAAAGACAAAGCCTACCAGAAGGGTTTTACCGACTAGTTTATTACAGCTTGAGGACAGTGGAGCCAGCTGGGTCTTCATTAGTTTTAAACAACGCAGAAGCTTTGTTTCTTTTTTTGTTTTTTTTTTTGGCAGGCATTGTTAGTGCAGAGCATGTTTTCACAAAGAGCCGTGATCTCATGAACGAGGGAGGGAAGATAGATGTTCATACACTGAGGAGTTAGTTTTCACCTTGAGCACATCATCGCTCTTTCTGACTAATACAGCCTGTACACGAGGTTAAGGCGCTGGTGCCTGACAGAGAGGAACACACCACGGCTGGCATACAGCTAAAAGTCCGATCGATAAATTACCCCACAATACTCAGAGCATATAGGAACACATGTCAAAGAGAGCTGTCTGCACTCTAATTCTACCCAGTACCTCACAGCTTCTTTGAAAGACCTATTGCTGTATCTAAATTTAAATAGAAATAGATAATTACATCCTTAAAACGCGCCTCCTTTTCCAAGAAGCACAAGACAGTTCCTAGGTAATGATTTGATTTGTCTTCGTTAGCTGAATGAATTGAGCAGTAATGAGTTCAAAGGCTGGATGGACATGCCTGGAGGAGGATCCTTTGGAGACGGTCCGTGGGGGGAGGCAGCTTGAAAACTGTTGTGCCGGTGAGCCCCACAGCAACGGTCTCCACAGTGAGCGATAACTTACGCGGCACTATGAGCCCCAAGTCCGCAATTAATTCCTGCAACTGTCTGACAGATGAGCTGAGCTGTGAGGGAGAGCATGCGTCTCATCTCCTAACAGCTGCATGTAAAACAAATTGATCCAAGAAAACAGCTGGAGAATACTTCATTTTAAATAAAAATATTCTTATTATCAAAGTTTCCACAGCAGTCTCACTTTAGCTCCAAATGGTTTTCTGAAAAAAAAAAAAGAAAGAAAGAAAAACTAGTGTATTCATTTCTGGTCGTTTCCTATTTTGGTCTTGATCATTCTGCTATAATCGACTGAGGTGAGCAAAGCAAAAATATGCCATCATAGTCACTATAATGCGGGGACAATAATGCAAGTCCCTGATGCCAAGGCTGCTTCTCCTGTCTCTCATTAGAGCAGCCGTGCGGTGCACAGGGACAGAGTGAGACAGCAGCTTCACACACAGCAGATAAACTGGGCAGAAAGAGGCGAGTTGCCTGCAGATCGTGGTTAGAACGAGTAGACGTGTGAGAGGATGAAATTGGACGAACTGATTTTCATTTAATGACCAGCTGTGTGATGTGGACCCATGCGGGCCCCATCTAAAAACATTGGCTTCTGCACACCGTGGGGAAGGGGGTGGTGGTGGGGAGCAGGGGATAGAAGGGTGAGACTTGGACCAGTCCGGTATGCCCACACTCAGCCTGGAGAGATAATTAAATGTGGCTCACGCTGACATGAATGGTAAAATTCGGCACTGTTTGTGGGAGCCTCCTTTGGGCAAAACGAATCATCTCACACCACAGAATTTGCTTCTGGCTCCTCAGCCATACTGTGCATTTCTATAAAGGTTTGATTTGTCAAAGTAAAAAAAAAAAAAGTTACTCTTTAAACTTCTTTGAAACCTCAAATAAATTCTAAACACTCATTTCCATTTTGCAGTGCGATAATCGTCGGCTCCACTGAAAGTTTGTGTCGACTCACTTTGCCCGATTAAAAAAAAAATTAGGTCCATTCCGTAGTCTTTGCTTGTAGTCGTACTGTTCAGTACGATCTCATTGCATTGGTCCCAACAGACCATTAGAGCTGCCTTCATTCCACATTATGATCAAGAAAGGTAACTGAAACAAAGGACAAATGTTCATTAGTTACGCTCTAAAACACCCCACAGCCTAAATATGCTCTCAACAGAATTAAATATTCATTTTAACAACATCATCTAAATAAACAATACGACGTGAGTGTAATCAGCAGAAATTATCTTGACAAGCTAGCTCCACTTGGCTAATGAGCTAACGTATTAACACCAGCAGGCTGACGTGGAAATAATGTTCTGCTTAAAGCAAACTAGACATTTAGAATTAGTTCCAGATTTTAAATGCAAAAGAGGGAAAAAAAACTTACTAAATTTTCTAGTGTCTGCTTACAGGTTTTAATACAATAACAGAAAGTCCAAAATAATCTTGTTTGAATATGGAAAACATCAGAAGAATTACAGGTTTTTCTGCAAAATATTCATGAGAATTTTCATGTATAATTTTTATATGTTTAATATTTACACTATCAGCATTAAAAATGCATGATTCTTATTCCAGTTGGGGAAATACAAAACAGCAGTTAACTGTTATATGGTGCCCGCTAAAAAGAAAAAAAAAAAAGAAGCACTTTAAAGAATAAAAAATGATTAAAAAAGTAAAAAGTTGATCAAATTCCTAAACTGCAGCACAGTTTTGCAGAGGTGATCCGAGTTTAACAGATTTAGTGTCATGGTTTGGATCAAAACTTGACCAAGCATGCAGGTAATCCAGGAGGTGGTAGATGGAACAGGGCTAAAATGAAACCTGAGACTCCCAAATCCTCTTTGTGACACAAAGCAACACTGACCGGTGAGTACCGAAGGGATCCTGATAGAGAAAAGAAACAACTGTCAGGAATATTATTCATACAAACATAAGTCAAACTCAAACATAGATTTTCTGATTTGTTCTTTACGACACAGAAAAAACCTGACGAGTGGGAAAATAAGCAGAGAGAAGCCCGGGTGGATAATAAGGCACAGGTGCTCAGATTAATCAACTGCGGCAGTGGGACAGCTGGCCACACCTGGCAACGCACACACAAACACACACATGTACACACACTTTGACACCAGTGACAAGCAGAATATTACTTTTTGACAAAATAAGCATGTTCAACAAATCAAAACAGTCAATTTAGTGCAAGTCGCAACATTATTGCCCACCGTTTTTTTTTACTTTGCAGTTAATTTTAACAACAAATAATTAATGAAAACATGTGGGTCAGATTGAGCAGGTAACCAGATTTTGACTCATTATTTTTTATTTTAATATTATAATTAAGCATTGCATTATTCTTGTGATTATTTGGGTTTAAAACTTAAACTCACATTGACTGTCTAAAACTGTCCAACATGCAGAATTTTGAACGATCTAAACAAGCATATTTTCCTTACAAGACGTATCTATTCCAAAAAATGACATATCTCCATATTGTCCAAAAAAGTCTTACTGTCTTACTTTATTATCTTACAGTAAATGTATTTTAAGATGAAAATATTAACCTTTTTTTTTACCACAGCTAGCAAATGTGTTAAAAAATTTGGCAATTACCATGCCCGATGTAACCTGTGTTAGCACCTACCTCAAGACACTAACTATAATTACCAAAACTGGTATTGTATTATAATGAATTGCTTTCACATATATGTGTTGATAAATAGCACAATGGATCTGCACAGTGCAAGATAGCGCTGCTGCACTGAAGTTAAAATAATTTTGACTCAGGTGCAGGGCTCTGTGACTCCAAGAATGTCTAAAGTTGGTGTTTATTTTTACGATTGCCAGCAGGACTTCTCTCAAGAGGCCAACAAGCTGTCAAGTTGTTTCCCATTCAATATGAAGCAGATGTGGAAGCAGTTGTTGTACAGAGAAGCTTCTGAATGAGCTCAAACTTCCCAAAGACTTCCTCTTCCTCAGCAGTAAAATAAGACCAAAGTTTTTGTTTGCACCTTGACAGAAATTGCATTGTTGTCAGAATCTGTCAAGCTGGGCAAAGTCCCAATTCAGAGGCTATTGCTTCTGAATCGGACTATTGATTGGCAGACTGTGGCAACCAAAAGTCTCTGAGGGCAAACCAACAAATGATCTTTTTATACCATTATGTTAGCAAATTGTTGATTATGTCACAAGTTTTTGAAGATTGTCATTTCATCATGCTCTACCAGTTCTATAGAGAAAAAGTTTTATAACACTAATGACAAAATGATTTGTATATTTAGTTTTTTTTTTGTTTGTCAAAGTAAAATCAGTTATTTCAGCGGCAAATAAATGATCATCTTCAACTTAAGAATTACCATAAAATGTCAGATTTCATAGCAAGTTTTAGCTTTTTGTACTTTTTGTTTTGTAAAGTGAAGCAACATCTCATTATAAAGCGAAGCGAAAAAGAAAAGAAGTTTGAACTTCCCATAATTTTACCCTAGAAATGCATTTCAAAGGTGCAATGAACATGGAGTAAAACCTGGAAAGAGATAAAAATTATGAAAATGCATTTCTTTCTGAGTTTTGTACATGACTCTGTTTTCATCATTAAATCTGAACAATTCAAAAAATGAGACATTTTCAAAAATAATAACACAATAAACTCTTTTGACTTGACCAAATTGAGCGTATCCATGAGGTTAAACACAGTCTTTGTGAAATCACTTTAATAAAGCCCTTTTACTCTGATCATCGTCTTCTTAATGACAATAATTATACTCTTGGCCTTCAAAATGGGTTTTATTGTTTGTGATTCATCTGCCGAGTTCACGTAATTAAAGCAATAATTTCCCAGAATGGTTTGTGGATGAACCAGAATCGCTTCTTTATTTTGTTGTTTTCTGCTGCATTATGGTTTTGTTTTGATAGAAAACCAAGGTTGAGATTAAAATTAGCCTTAGAGTGGTTTTTTGAAGTTCATCAACAAAATCCCACCAGGCCCAGACATATATATAAATATATATATAAATATATATAAAAAAACACACGGCCC
>JARVJO010000096.1:13702116-13767128 GCA_031762555.1 Cynodonichthys magdalenae
CACCTCAAGCGAGCGAATAAACTTTTTTGCGCATTAGAGGAAGTTTATTCGAATCAGGCCGTTTCCATTCAGCTTTTCTGATGCGAAATTTCAAAATGCGAATTAAGAAACGTTGATGGAAACACGGCTACAGTCTCCCATCCTGAGCAGCACATTGGCGACAGTGGAGAGGAACAATTCCCTTTTAACAGGAATAACCCTCCAGCAGAACCAGGCTCAGGACAGTTGGCCATCTACCTTGACTGGCTGGGTCAGCAAAGAGACAAACACAGAACAACTGGTCCAGGTGTATTTTCCACTGGAGGAGACAAAGAAAACCACATTATTAATGAAAAAAATAACAACAAACATGTAGAGAAAACTGAACCCTGGGTTGTCAATAATGACGTTGGTCAACAAAATCAGCCAAATTCCTAGAAAGAAGAACAGACGTTTTTCTGCATCAGACCAGGTTTTCACCAGAAAGACTACGGAGTCAGTAGAATCGGTTTGAAACGTGAAAGGGTTGACTGAACTGGGAGCTAGGCTTTGGCCTTAACACTGAGCTAACTCTGGACCATCGCCCAGCCGGCCTGGGGTCTACTCGAGGTCTGCTGGAGGACGACCAGCGGGAGCAGGAGCTACTCTCAGATGAAGGCAGAGTGATAAAATGAAAATCTCACGAACCACCAAGGAAATTTCAGAAATTGATCATTTAGCCGACATCTACAACAGATTTTGAACTGTAGCGGATTTAAGATGGCTGCCAGAGCTAAGATACATATCAAGGTTGGACCAAATTAGCTATAACTCCATCATTTTGCAGCATAAAATAATTTTAGTTTAAACTTTGGGCATTTGCAGGACATAATTTCATTATAGAAATATTTATTCAAACTTTTTCTTTATTTTGGATCTGAATTACTTCAGATGTAAACAAACATATTTAAAATAAATTGGTCATCTGATGACCGTTAAATGGCTAATCTGCTGCTACATGTGTTTGTGTTAAACTACATGCACTTTACAGTCCAGTGGGATAATGAAAATCAAAACTAAGGCCCACCGTGCAGTTTATTACACCAAACCCATCCAAACAAAGACAGTTTTCTCAGTTCAAGCTTCCTTTGAGGATAGGGGCTTCTGGCTCGCTCAATCCCCATAATTATCATAAACTTGCCAGTTTTTTAAAAGTCAGACGAAAAGGTTTAATTTAGAGAAGCAAAGCAGTGCCTTGTGTCCTCAGGCATTTCAACTTCACAAACATACTTTGTGAAACCAAATTATGTTTTTGTTTTCTTCAAAGCTCTCTGAAGGAGAGTCTAGGTCAAACTTCAGTTTTTGTAGACTTTAATTTCCTATGTGGACGAATCAAAAGCTAATTTTATTGGGCATCAAGTCCAAACAGTCCAATCTTTGCCATCGCCTGGTGTGAACCAAAAAGGAGAAAGTACTCAGCACAAGAGTAGTTTGTTTGCCGAGCCACGATGACAAGAATACTGAGTTCTTCGCAAAAATCGTTGACCTGCAAAGAAAACATTTGTATTACTTCTAACTTTTCATGATTTTTGTTCTTTATTTCACAGCATGTAAACACAACAGGAAGTGGTTATGAATTATTTGTTGGCACACATAAAATTTAAAAATTCGTATGTGTGTGCTTCCTGTCACAGTTAAAACAGCTATTTTTACACCTGTTGTCAAAGTCTCTGGGGTTCTCATCTCCGACCTCATCAGACCTGCAGCCCAAGACACGTCTTCTCAGTCGCTGTGAAGGGAAGCAGTCGGGCTCTCTTCAATACACACTTGTCAATCAAGTTGAGAGACAGCAGAGGTAAACATTTCACTGCCCATTTACTGATGTGCAGGTCGTATGTGGGTCAAACTAGCTGTGAGTTCACGCTGTCTCTTGTTGGTTGCAACATGCAGGTCCTTATGGTTAACTAGAAGAATAAACAGCACGAATACTGAGAACTTGTTACTGTGTGACACAGAGCAGACCAGAGAACACTGAATAAAAATTAAAATGATTACCTACATGAATGACTGTAGTAGTTGAATTTGCCTGGATTCTGGGGTCCTGGGGGGTACAGCAATTTACACTGCCCAAAATCTAAATTTAAGACTGCCATTTAAAAGATGTTTGTATACAAATGTGTGTTTGTTAAACCAACATACAGTGCAATGCAATGCAAGTGTAACAGTTGTTCTCCCTTTTAATAAATATTAATACAATTAAAAACCTTCGTGGCAGATAGCATCACTAAGCAGACTAAACACATAGGTTTGCCTTGAAATTCTATGAACAAATAGTCTAGACCCCCCCCCCCCCAAATAAACAAACACACAAACAAACAAACAAACAATTACTTATTTAATTTTTGTAACTTAAAAAAAGGAGGAGGTGGTGGCACGGAGGAGAGGGTTAGTTTCCAGAGGGGGAGTGTTATTTCCAGAGTCATTTTTTGTATTTTTGCATCATTGTCTCTCGTCTTAATTTAAAAAAAAGCTTTAAAACACTTTTTTTGGTACTGTTCTGAGTAAGATTGAGTAAGCATCATGATTTTTCCCCAACTCACAACAGATTCACGTCCACAGTCTGCCTGATGTGCTCACCTTCTCAGTTCTCCCGGCTTTCTAAAACCATTTCTTTCCACTTTGCAAATTGCTCTAAAGTGAGAGGTTCACTATTTTATCTACTTGACTGGTATCTCAATTTCACAACTGGCTTGTCTCAAACAAATACTTTTCATTGAGCTTCTCTTTTTTTTCCCATCGGGGACAATCCTCCATGTACGAGAGCAAAAAGGGTGACTCATCTCCAATTTAACTAATCCCTTTAATTAACTTAAGTATTGTACTTGAGCATAATTTTGTGGTACTTGTACTAGAAGTTCAATTTTGTGCTTATTTAAACTTCTACAACACTTCAGTGGGGAGTGTTGCAATTAGAACTCTCTACATTTATCCAAATTTAGTTACATTTAAACAGGCATCACTCTGTGATAAGCTTCTTTCTTTATGAACAACATGTGGTTAATGATCAAATGAGCGGTTTCTAACTGTTTGACTTCTTCACTGTCAAGGACATAATTTAAAAAGATCAAGGCTTTGTAAAAATGTATGCTTTCACCTCTGAGAATTCTATATATTTTTTAAACTCGATAAATATACGGTACAGTGTCTATACTAGACATATCTCCCATTTATCATCTTATGATCTCTCAGATTCACTGATAAATTACAGGGCTTTCAACAACTTCTCCATCCAGCAGCTCCAAATATATTACTTTCTGCTCAGCCACTGCTGCTAAGTTAATGTAAGTGTGATCAAAACATAACATTTGCTTTATTTGTTTAAGCCCACTTTGTGTACACGCTGCTACATTTACTCAGATAAGACACTTGAATACTCTGCAAACATAGTCCATCACTAACTGAAGGCCGCAAATACACAATTTCATTTCAGACATAAATCCTGCAAACAGGGGACTCTTTGTGTTTTTTCTTCCACTCTGCTGCGAAAGAAATCTCCGCTTTCTCAAGCCAAGCATTTTTGTTTTTGTTTTCCCATTTTCATTGACAAGTTTTGTTAACTATAAAGAGTGCCTGAAATCTCCTGAGTGCATGTAGAGGCTGTTGATGTGCATATAAGAACAACACTGGTCCTTCAAGGCAGAGCGTGATGTGCATTTAGTTCCAGTCAAGCATATAAAGGATAAAAAGAAGTTGTTTTGTTCCACAAAAAAAAATCTCTCTGGATTTGGTGTTATGGACAAACAGTGAAGAGGGATCAAAATCTGGTCACTGCATTGCTCTTTTTACATATCACTTTATTTTCATTCACTATCCACAGCTCATCCGGAGACAAGTTTCACATATTTTTGTCAGTATCTGTGTATGTTATTTTTTTGTGATCGTTATTAGGTTTATACCATTTTGGTTAGTATGTTTTATGTGTTTTGGGATTCTTGTGTTTATGTCTGACTCGGTCTTTGAGGTCAGGGTTAGGTTCACCAGTCTTGCTCCGCCCACTTTCACCTGTGCCTATTTAGATCAGCTGTTTGTTATGTCCTCGTTTGCTTCCATTCATATGATGGCTGTCTCAATTCATGGGTTGCAGCCGACGTAGTTCGCGGCCTTCGTTGGTCGCAGTCTACGTGGGTCGTAGGCCGATCGTGTTGGCTGCACAGACGGCTGCGAAATGGGACGGTCTAGTTTACAGAAGACGTCAGTTTGCCTGCCCACGCGCTGCCTTGTTACCATGGTGACACGTTTTATATCACATCGCTTCAGTTGTTTTTTTAAGGTATAACTTCACAAAATCCAGTTTTAATAGAAAAATGTAACAAATAAATAAATAAAAAGCATTAATATTTTGAGTTTAGCTCCAGTATCAGTACTTGCAACTGCATTTTATTTAACATCTCGTTGCAGCAAAACTTTCTTCAGCTTAGAAATCAGAGCATTATGCATTTTACAAACCATGTCTAGTCACCTCAGTGTCTGCTAATGAGTCTCTGTTCCTCCTGCAGTTCTTGTAAGATGTTTGAATTATTCCTTCGAGTTCCTGGATTTAAGTCAGCATTTTTGGGTTCTAATCTTCCTGATGCTGAGACAGTAGACCATTACGAGTGAGCCTAACTCATCTGAGTCACAGGTCAGTCAGGATAACACTGAGCTTTCTATGGAAATGCCATTGGAATTGTGTAAATTCAACAAGCAGATTTTTAGCTTCGAGATATTTCTGAAAAATCTCATCTATGCTCTTAAAAGAGACATCTGGTTTTTAAATACTTTTTCACATTTAAATCAATAAAGTTTGGGTCTTTATATAAATTGGAACTGCAATCCTTTGGTCTGAATTCCTCCTTATTGTAACTCCACAAGCCCCTCTTTCGCCCCTTTTCTGAAGTGTGTCTCAAAGCAACATGTTTTGAGGCTATCTCTTTAAATCAAAACAAGGCACGTCACAGCCCTCCAGGTTCCAGAGCTGTCTATTCCAGTTTGACAGAGGGGTTTATTACTATATAGCGCTGCAGACTTGTCCAGTTGGTAAGTTGATGACTTATAAGGAATGGGAAGAACAAGTTTTAGCTCCTAGTTTTTCATCTGAAACTATAGAGATAATAAAACTTATGATTTTACACATAACTGCTGGAACATGTTTCAGATGGTGGTGAAGTGAGCATGGGACCATTTGTATGATTCTAAACCCCCACCTAATAAAAATATCATAATACCAAATACCGCATGTGCAGTGAAATTCACACTGTCAGTACATGTTGTCCTCTGAAAATGGACATGAAAATATGTACAATTAATTTGAACAGACAATATCTATAAAGCTGTAAACATGACCTAAAGTTAATTTGAGTAATTTGTATGTGTTTTGAGAGACTGCCTTTTGCACACACATACTGTATGTACAATGCCAGTCCTGGTTTTTAGACTAGATTTATAAAACTCATTGTCAGAATAGTGATTAAACAGATTAAACACATACAGCATTAAATGTGTTTTAACTGCAATAATACAAATATTTTCAGCTGTTGTTCAAAATTGAAGCCAAAATGGAAGTTTTTGTGAATGCCACCATGTGGTAATATTGAAGCCAGAGGCTGCAGAATAAGAACGTTAGTCGGTAAGTCCATATCTTATTTACTTAAATTTTGTCTCAAATAATGTGACATCATAGTAAATAGGGACAGCTGAAAGCTTTGAAAAATATGACCCAAACAGTATATAAAGACATCTACGCAGCACCTGGGGAGAGTAAATTCAATATTTCTGCTCTCAGAAAAACTCTGAGTACACAAAAAATCAGTGGATTTTGCATGACATGTCCCCTTTAAAAGAAAGTTTAACACAACAAAGTTTAGAGCAAATAATGGTGGTAATATACTGGTTGGATTTGTTTAATTCCAACAGCATTTCCACAGCAACCTCAGTGTTCATATCGCAAATTGTCGCTCAGGTGCTTTGTGCATTTGTTACTTTTTTTAACTTCAAAATTATATATTTTCATCCTGGTTCATTTTTATTGACGGACACCTTACAGCATGTGTACAACTTGTTTTATCCACTTTAGTGTGTAATTGTTTTTAGTTAAATCTTGTCTATTCAACATTAATGCGTCATTTAAAAATATATATATATATGTAAAATCTTGTTGGAGGTGTACTGTACAAATTGGCTTTGTCAAGAAATTTTGAGGTCAGCGTGAATCATTAAAAAGTCTTTCAGTTAGTTACTGTGCTGTTAATTAGCCAATCAGTCACTTCCTTTCTTAGTCTCCTCTCTTCATTCCAGTCGAATTGAAATACCACCGTCTGCACCAAGATACCAGAAAAACCAAACAACTGCTGTTCAGCTGAAGGTCGACAACATTTTTGCCCATTTTATGTATGTATTTGTTTGTTTGCAAGTCATGACTTACTTTGTGCCTCTGATCTTTCATTTTGCCGTGTGATAAATAAGAAACTGTTCTGTGCCTGACTGAGCCAGAGTGTACAGAAAGTGCAGTCTCCCAAACACAAGCCAGAGCAAACGGCCACACACATCTGGCGGCAGATGTCACAGCATTGGTCAAAGCAATATCTCCAGTTTTCACACACACAGTTGCAGAAACTGGCCCTCGTGCATTCCTTTTTTACTTTGTAGGCAGGAGTTGCAAGGCTTGCAAGACTGTAGTCCCATGGGAGAATCTGTCTGGCTGTTAAAAAACACACAAGACACCAGGAGATGAGATATTGGAAGAAATCACTGCCTGGAAAAGTGGTCTCCTTTTGAAGTCCAGAATTGGAATGAAGGATGTAACAAAAGGAAATCTGTGAAGTAGAAGAGAAGAAGAAGAAAAAAGATGTTGATAATTGGCTGTCAGCCTGTCTTGGGCACGGGGTAAGTTCTCCGTTTTAAGTTGCATCTAAAGTTCTGCAGTATTTGTTCTCAGAACAGTTTGACCAACTTTCAAATGCACTGGTTGATATCATACTCTGCCCCCCGAGGGTTTACTCCAGTCATCATCTCTGACATTCATGAAGCGAGGGATGAAGTCAGCCTGAACAGAGAGAAAATCTCCCCTTTTGAAATACCATGACATCCTTAAATGTAACTCTAAACAGAGTTTTTTCCTCTGTTCCTCCTCAGTCAGAATGTTTGTGACTAGAATAGAAGAGTTTTCTTGTTATGACTGTGAAATTACACAAAGAGGCTCTCTCTCAGGCCTGCGTGTCATGGGACCTACAAGATAGAAACTGTGGTAAGTAAGAATAATGAACCATGTGGAACAAATGAGGAAACAATTATTTTATTACAACAGCAGCTGTAACCATGTTAGTCGAGCATGGAATTCCAAATCTTCGCGAGAGTGTGAAACTCGAGTTATTTGTTTGTTCTAAGATGTTTTAAGATCAAAACATTTATTAGATCCAGCACATTTATACAACCTTAATGAACAAAAATAAATGTGTCAGTGGGGCACAGTTGTATTTTCCTGGAATATTTTTGACTGATGGGAAAAGGTTTACTGGAAGAAGTGAAATCAGGTGGGAGGTTTGCGGCAAAAAAAAAAAAAAGACAAGTCTGTGTGAATGAAAGCACAAGTCTGGCTGCATTGGAAATTTTGAAGCCACAGAGTTGGAACACAAAAGTAACTTAATAAAAAAAAATAATGTTTTGGGTTTGTGGTATTTCCAAAATATAGCAACAAAACAGCAAGTTATTTTCCCATTCCACAGACTTCTCGTGAGGTGCACTAAAGTTTACCTAGTTAGGATATAAAATAGATTTTTAAAAGAGCCCTCTGACTGTCTGCACACTATATCTTGCAAACCAATGTGTTTCCAGTAAACATTTGGTCTTGGATGACTACTGCCAGTCAAGAAGGAGAAGAAATCCTCCACCGCAGAGCACCTTTACTTGAAGAGAGAGAGAGGAAAAAATGCTTTTTTTTAAGATCAGAGAGACCTGCCTCAGACTGAGTGCAGGTAATTTCACGAAAGTCAATTCTCTTCTGACTGTGGATCTGTCTTCTCATCTTCTCTGTAAATCCTTCTTGCTCCCCTTCTGTATACTCTGGCAAGGAAATAAGGAAATCCTTTCCAAACAGTTGACAATCAGCCTTGGCGTGCCCCCTCTAAAAAGAAGGTAAAACAATAATGATAATAATGTTTGCAGTTCCTCTAAGTGTATCATTAAAAGAACCGGTCTGATTACTACCAGCGAGGCTTCTTTTGTAGACCTTTTGAACCATTCTTGCAAATAGAGGAAGACACAACTCAGAAAGGAAGCAAAACATACGCAAAAAAGGTCCAGAAGAGATCATTTCCATAATGTTGTCAGGCACTTATGGCAATCAGAGCCCGTCTATTCCAAATACAAACACTTGTACTTTGTCGCGAGTGATTGCCCCTTATTATTACATGGATGCTCTTACAGTTGCTCGTTATAGCATTGTGGCTCAGTGTGGGTCTGATTGCATTGTTTTTACATTGTTTTACAAAACAGTATTTCTCACTTTGATCAGTTTGGGTTTGACTTCGGACTGAAAATGGTTAAAAAAAAAGGTAGCTATTCCTGCTGATGTTTCAATAGCATTGGTACTGATGTTTCATCTCAAACCAATTTGCCTGGTCATTGCTGAGTCACTTTAATTTCTGAGTTCTGAGTCATTTAAATTATTTTTCTTTCCCGTTTTGATGTTCCATTTGAACTTCAGCTAGCCCTTACCTTCACTGCATCTATTGAGTTGCTGCCAAGTGGAGTGGCTGATTAGCTACTTGTGTTAACAATTAATTGAACAGATGGACCTAATAAAGTGATGGTGAGTGTAACTGTACACACATTTTAATTTATTAATTTTTTTTATTAGTATTTTAAGCAATTGAATAAATTAGGTATACATAATTTTATATTCTGACAAGAATTTAGTCACATTGGCACTATATAGGTCAAGGCAACAATCCCTAGAGATCAAAATTCTATTTTATTTATATTGCTATCTTTAGAAATCCTGTCTCTGACGTCTGTTTGGATCGGGATCTGGGATTTCCTCAATGCAATGTTCACTAAAAAGTGAACGAGTTAAGTCCAAAAGGTGACAAGTAAAAAAAAACGGAGGTAAAGTCGCTCACACAATAAAACCCAACTGCAGTCACACAACCCGGATTGGTTATGCAGCCTGGCAGAGTGATGATGTTTGAGACTAGCCTTTATAGCTGAGGTGTTTGTGGATTAGCTGCAGCCGGAGTCTGACACAAACACACCCGAGAGATAACTTCTGTAACCGAGCAGAGGGAGGAAACAGAAGACTGGAGACAGGAAGACATGTGGACTCTAACAACAGTGTTGGTTTGTACAGCTTGACAGTGATTCGAGGCAGGACAAATCACGAATCAACAACAGAGTACTGTTTGGATTTGCTGTCAGAGCTGCAAAGGCTTCATCTGGTAACTTACTTCTACAGTAAACCCCGGTCTGTAGAGTTTTTATCTGAAATGATTGATCAATGCTCGGATCACTTTCTGTCAGTTTGTGGTTTTATGTAATCTTATTGAGTCCTCAAATGTCTTTGAAAACTAATTACTTCACATCAAAAAAATAGTTATCGCATGATTAAAAAAGGCTCCTGGGGAAACAGATTGTTCCTATATTTTTACTTACATATTGTATCCTCACAGGAGCAACACTCATCACAGTTAATCAAGGACAGAGAACAGACTACATCTGTTCACATGGTGGCTCTCCTGACATTTTATTATTTTTATTCCGCCTCCTCTCTCTGTCATTTCATCTGTTTCACTCCCTTCCTCCTACTTTATTTTTTTTTATATAGACACGTACACCTTCTCTCTTGTTCCCTCTAACACAAATGTCAGCGGGCTGAATGTGACAGGTGAACGACAGGGAAGTAGGTTTGACCTTGACGGCTCTGAGAGCAAAGCGACGGTAATAAAAAGGCTGTGGTGAGCTATTGTTGGCCCTAGGACACCCATTAATGAACGGCGTGAAACCGTTGTGGGATTCAGGAAAGAATAGACACAGTGGGGGGGAAGGATTGATGGAAGGTGGGCGACAGGGACCCACGCACGCGGCCCCTCACCTGGGTTGAGCTCAGCCAGCACAATGTGGCTCCCACAGTTCCACACAGGCAGACGCCCACATCCAGACGCTGACGTGCTCACGGGTGAGTTGTCAGATAAACCACGTCCAAACACTCACCATCTGATGACATTCAGTCGAAAGGGTGTTTCCAGCGCCGGAGAATAAATTACTGCCAATTTCGTGTCATTATTCCCCAAGTAGGCCCCTCCACACTTGCACATCTCACTCAAGCATCGATCACGCGCAGATAAAAACCAGAGTGACTGTTCGGCTTGATCTCCTCCTGCTGCTGAGCAACCTGTTAGGGAATTGCCGTGTGAAAATGAGGCTGCTTCAGAGATTCAGTCATGTTTTGTTCAAAGGACCAAAAGAACAGCACAGGTTTGGTTTCTTAATGTGTTTGTCTTTTCAGATGATATCGGGATAATTATATACAATGAATTGAGGTGATAAGTGTCAGAGCACTAATGGAATGCAGTACTTAACCCTCATAATCACTATGTGCCCTTCACTTAGTGTCAGGATAATCAGATTACTGCTGCTGACATCGTCTTCGCTCCCAGAAACCAAGACAGTTACCGTGTTTGTTCGATTTCCACAAATACTTTCATGCACATTTTCCAAGCTCCCCAGCTTTGACGGCGGCCATCGCCGTGCTTTGTGTGATGTTTACAACGTGCTTCTGCAGCCTGCCGGGCCAGGATGGGTCAAGATAAGCTACGAGTAAGATTCTACACAGGAAAATCAGTGAGAGATTTACAGAAGCTGTCATGGAAGGCGTAGCAGAGCTGCATGAATTACAGCAGTTCAGGGAGGGGGTGGGAAACTGGCAATTCCTGCGTGTCACCGGGATTGGCAAAAGTCTCTCTTTTTTTTGTTTTTTTGTCCAAACCTCCGCCTTTCATGGTCTCCTACATCTCTACATCACTTCCATTAAATAGGTATGAAGTGAGACCAAAATGGCAGGTAAAACGGTGCAGTTACTGGTGTCAAAGAAAAAGAAAAAAAAGAGGCGAGAGAAGGGAAAAAAAAAACGATGGTCAAATAAGAGCAGCTTAGTGGGTAATTGTGGTAATTTTGTGCACATACTTCACATCTATTTGAAGTGTGTGTGCAGGTTTTCCTCATTCAGTGGTGTGGTCTTGTGTACACTTTCATATTTCATCAGAAAACCTTGTTGTTAGAGAGCACTTTTTAAAAGTTTATTCTAAAAAAATATGTTTTTCTATATGAGAATCATAGTTGCCCAAAGGTTTTGTTACTTGAATCACATGCATTTTTTACGACTTCTCTGGAAGTCTTATTCTTTGGGTTTTGTGGCCTAATGTAAAAAAACAACAAAAACAAAACAAAAATGGTTTTCTGTCAGTTTATCTTGTAACATATATTTACATCTGCAGCAAATTAAGTTTAACTGCATATTAAACATGTTTGGCGGCACAACAGCTCAGTGGATAGCACCAATGCGTCACAGCAAGAAGGTCCCCGGTTCGGACCTGTGTTCTTTCTGTGCAGAGTTGGCATGTTCTCCTCATGCTTGCATTGGTTTTCTCTGGGTACTCTGATTTCCCCCACCCCTAAAAAAACATGTAGAATAGGTTGCTTTCAGGCCCAGGCCTCCCTTGAAAAAGAGATCTCAATGGGACTTGCCTGGTTAAACAACAATAAATAAATAATATGTTTGATACTTTGAAGTGAAATTCTGTAAGAAAGCTTTCCAACATCTTACCTTTTGTTGATAGGTCTAACTAGTTTGGAGAAACCGATTATTTCTGATTAAACAGTTTGAACTGAGCTAAAGTGGTTTCTTCCATCTTAAATCAACTTTAATCTTGAAGCTTAGTGTTTTATGCAAAAGCTGTTTTATAAACTTTTATATTGTTTCCAACATATTGTGGCCCTGTGATGGACTTGCGACCTGTCCCGGGTGTACCCTGCCCCTCGCACTGTCATTTCTGGACATGGTCACCAGTGACCCCCGTGACCCCTGTAACCCCCTGAAAGGAAGAAGTGGGCATAGATAATGGATGGATATTTTTATTGTAGCATTGCATGTTTATTTACATACAATTCAGTAGTTATTTGCAAGCCCAAATAGTGTCAGCATCAGATAACTGTAGCAGCCTGTAGCAGATAACCAATGCAGCCTGAGGCATTTCCTGCAAAAGCATCACAATATTTCCACCAGACTGAGCTTTAACAGTAATCTGAAATTTATAACAGTGAAAAGGATTAAAGTTTGGTTGAACCAGAATGAAACAATTAACATATCTACATGGTCATAAGTAAACTCTGTTTCTCTGACCTGAGGTCACTCAATGAGCTGCCCACAACACATAATTGATAAATGTATTTTGTTGTGTACTTGCAGTGTATATATTTTTCAATTCTTCCATTTTTTCCGTGTTTCCTGTTCTGTATTTTGAACAATAACATCAAAGTATTTGCTGCGACACTGTGGTAGGTCATGAACTTCCGGAAATCCACAGTTCTGCAGGTTTGTCGTCTTCATTCTCCTCTGGCTCTGGGTCAGACTCTGGCTCCAACATGTAAGGTTGGAAGGACAAGTCTTCAATCGTTGACATCTTTTAATCAATTTGTAAATACAAAGCATCTAAATATTTTACTATCAAACTACATAAATGGTCCGAAAGGGGTGGAGTGAATGATGATCATTGAGTCATTTATACATATAAATGTTTTTGAGTGGGAGTGCAACCTGTAGGGGGTGGAGGGTGAAGTGCCTTATTTGTAATTAAGGAAACCGCATCAAAATGAGTCACTCTCAGATGCACCTCAGAAAAGGGGTGATAAAGGGGCTTGTGGAGTTACAATAAGGAAGAATTCAGACCAAAGCATTGCAGTTCCATATAGACCCCAACTGAAGGATTTAAATGTGAAAAGGAAGGATTTAAAAGCATCATGTCTCTTCTTTAACAGAACCTCACCTTAAGATTTGAACTTGTTTTGATGTCATTGCCTCCCCACCTTCCTCCCCCTACAAATTCACATCATATGGACAGTCTGGCCACCTGGAAATGTGAAAGTGCTTTGTGCTTGTGGTTACTGCACAAGTGCAGCAAATAGAAGATGTAAAAAAGTATAAATAAATACCTGATCCGTTCTGATTGATGCAGTACACTGTGTTCACAGAGGTTCTTCCTTTAATCCTTCTCAGGAGTCACTGTGTTCTTTTCTCCAAACTTTACTCTGGAAAATATTTTAGGCACCACCATCAAATAACTTAGATATTGTTAAGAACTTCATTTACCAAAATCGTTGTGCATAGTTCTATTTATTTTGCATTACTTTTGTAAAAGAAGCCTGAGAGTTCCAGCTTGCTCTGCTGTTCCTAATGAGATACCTCATGGACTGTGACTTTAAATATTGAGCGAGGAGTCTGCTTATTCAAAATGTTTAATACTGTGTTTTTATCTTCTGTCGTTTTATCATTTCAGCTCAGACAACGGTGTTTCCCCAATCTGTCAGCTCCAGACTGACTTACATTTGTATCCTCACCTGTGAAGTATGGAGTGGAGCTGATAGTGAGAGGTGCACCAGAGAGGTGCGGTGACAGCCTTGTTATAATGACTAATATCATCTGTTGCACTTTCATTTTCTGTTCAAAGTGATGAACAAATGTCCAGACTGTGCCAAGGGACTGTGTCATCAAGATGTCTGTTTGAAGGAGAGCTTCTGCCATTTGACAGGCCTGTGGGCTGTTTCTTTCTCGCAACCAGTGAGGCAAAGAGATCAATTATGATTGTACTCGGCAGCAAAAAAAAAAAAAGTCAAGCTGCATGATTCACTTGATAATGTGGGTCGACGTGGAGATCAGTTGAGCCTTGTAAGGCAACTTGTGCTAATGAAGCACAAAATAACAGCTGCTTTTGCTCATGACTTTTTATGATGCCCTTTCCCTTTTACAGAGCAAATGAATGTTCTGAACCATTTGAAACAATCGTTTACTTTGAAATGTCAAATTGTATTCTTTTAAAACTCAGAAATATAGACAGAGTTAAATAATTAAAAAGTGAGGATGTTTTCTTTTCATTTCAAGGTTTTATCATTACATACTAAATCCTCCAGTTCTTACATTTTGGCAAATATAACCTCAGATGAAAAATATCAGATGTTACACTCCATCATCATCATTACCACCTGCTGCTGAAAGGCGAAGGCAGAGGATGTTGTTGTTGTTGGAGGTAGATCGACATTTGATTCACTTTTGGAGTGTATCCAAACTAAAATGGCCACCACAACTTACTGATCTTAGCCAAGTAAAAATGTCTATAAGTCAGTCAGTTTTACAGATCCGTCCGTCCGTTTTGTTCTGCTTATCCGGGGTTGGGTCACAGGGGCAGCAGCCAAAGCAGAGTAACCCAGACTTTTGCTGGCTGCTGTCTACTTTTGAATCCTGTGCACCTCTGATGCCATCATTTTGTGGGTAAAACAACTGACATGCATTATGGGAGATGTAGTTTATGGTCAACGCTGGCTTTGACCTCCTAGGACCTGGTGCCTCATATGTGGACAAAAATGCATGTAAATGCAAGAGTTCGGGTCTCAGGAGGTTAAAGCAACACATTTTGAGATATTACTACAAGGCTATTTGATTAAATTACACAGAGGCCCACAGGTTACTCAAAATCAACAGAACAGGGGCCAGACCAGTTTTTTTCTTCAAATTTTTTTATTTTTATTTTGTTGCAGTGAAACATAAATTTAAATGTTTACAATTGATTTAAATTCAATTTTATATTAAATTTAAGAAAACAAATAAAAAAAAAACCTTTTTTTGTTTGTTATTGTTCACGTTACTTTCAAACTAGCAGTACAATCTGATGCAGTTTTGCAAAAATACTTATTTTTTTAAGGAAGGCGAGTCGGACAGAAGTCAACCTCCGGCCACATTTGGCCCACAGGCCTTGAATTTGACACATGTGCTCTAGATGATTTCAGTTAAACTTTAGCATGAAAGCATCACAAGAATGCATATTGTATTACTGTTCACCTGAATGTGCCAGACATTAAAATCTGAAAATTTTAATACAAACAACATCAATGCACCTTCCCAAAGAAATCTCGGCAGACAAATAAAGTTATTAAGAAGCCCCCCTTCCCAAAAAAAAAAAAACAGATTAAAATTCTGCTCCTTCCTTCAGTTCGGCTGCAGCTCTGCTGCCTGTGTGTTTGGGAGGATTGCACAGTCGACTGCAGTTTGCTTGGCTCTTTGTGCCTTCCTCTGCCCATTCATCAAAAGGACCAATGGTCTTGTGAGTAAGAAGATTTATATACTGTGGAAGAGAGGTGGAGAATTAGCACAGATTTATGGGCGCAGGCTGCTGTGGCATGGCACTGGCAGCTGCTGGTTGACATTTGAACGGAGAACGTGAAAGAACATTGGAGACGAAGAAACAGGAAATTGGAATAACAGAGAGGTGGAGGAGGACTGAGGAATAAATGAGATACAAGGCAGTTCAATAAAAAATAATAAATAAAGAAAAAAACAGGAAAGAAAAATGTCACAAGATTGGGAAAGCTAATTTCTGATTAATATGACAAAACAGGAAATCAAACCAGCGTGCTTAAAAAAATCTCCTGTGGTGCATGAAGTCTGGAGGATAAACTTTAAACAAAGTACTTCGGATTAAAGTTTAGGATCAATACTAATCTGTGGAGGAAGATGTTTAATGATGCAAATCGTTCTGAGGCTCAGCTGATTGGCTTTAACTCATCACGCATCTCTCAGCAGAGACAGTCGTCTGCAGAGGACAGTGTTTGTGTACTTTCTCCACGTTATCTGTTATGAGCGGTAAAGATTCAAAGAGTTCGATCTGAGTCTGAGTCTGGACCTGAAAGAACCTGCTGATCTTATCCATAAAAGAACAACTTCCTCCATCTATCCTGCACTATCGTATCTCACCCTTGCAGGAGCATCTTTAGTTATTCTCAGGGAAACTGGAGGTCAAAATGTGGAAACACTGCACAACAAATGAAGAGTGTTGTCCAGAAAGCAAAAGAAAACACCTGTCAGGGAGCAAAACTCAGTCCGTCTTTGAGAAAATCCTAGACAGATCTAATGCCCAGAAGGTGTTTTATATCTATATATATATATTTTTTTTTTTCTTCTGTCTAGTCTTTCCATGTCAGTATTGTTTCCTGAGTTTTGGATTTAGAAGAAATTGTACATGTTGAACAAAGAAAAGCTCAAAAGGCAATTTTACCATTTAGCATTAAAAAGCAAAGGTGTTTTCATCACTCTAAATAAATTACTTTGGGGTCCTGGAAATGAGAACTGTAACATGAATGTGATCTGTTAAAAGGGTTGGCTAACCCATCAGTAAAAAAATTATCGGCTGAGTAGGAAATCCCATATGTTTCCACTGGAATATTAATTTAGAAAATACTGACCTAACAAGGCCATTAATCAAACCTAATTTGTTCAGATGTCCTCAATTTACAGAGAACTTGGGAAGCTGTGCGGAACATGCATATTGCATCATTTCTAGTTCATTTAAACCCTAAATTTAATTGGAATGACTTCAAAGCCAAATAGCATTAAAGTCCATTGCTTGAAAGATTTGAAATTGTCTGCTGCCTTTTATGTTTTAGACTATCATATTATGTTGAAAAATCATGGAGTTTTAGTTATTTTGGTCAAACTTTCAAACTAGTACAATCTGATGCAATATTGCAAAATATCCGAATCTCCAAATTCATTGGGCATGACTAAAACACAAGATTTTTTTCTCAATATCTGTAAACTCTAGTGTGAACAGACGTAGAGCTGGAGAGAGGGAGGGTCCATGTTTTGGTTGTTGAGAGGACTCATGGAGGAATAAAGCTTTTTAACAGAGAATTCACTTGGTTGATCACGTTTTCTTACAAGTAATATAGGCTAATATTAGCTGTGTCTCAAATTAGGGGTTGCAGTCCACATAGGCCACACCCTACATGGGATGTAGGCCTCCTTTGTAGGCTGCATAAACTCCTGCGAAATGGTCTAGTCTACGGATGACATATGTTTGCATGACCAACCACGGCCCTGTTACCATGATGTTTTATAATGCCTTCAGTTGACTTTTTATGGTATAAAAAAATTCCGTATTGATAAAAAAAATGTTACATGTAAATACAAAAAACATTAACAATTTGGGTTTAGCTTCAGTCCACGTAGAATTGCATTTTTTTTAACATTTCATTGCAGCATAAATTTCATCAGCTAAGTTGCTAAACATACATTTAAAATCAAATTCTTTGATCTGTGATAAATTTCCATACTCCGTTGTTTAATAAAACAGACGGAAAAAAAACCAATCTCAGCCATAAAAAAAATAAATTGAGCCATTTTGTTTTTCTGTTTAGTTTGCTGACAGAAAAATGGGTTGCAGCCAACGTCGGCCGGCTGCATTTGCTGGTCACTTCAATCACTGTCCCGCACCGTAGGCTGTCCCAATTTGTAGGCGTCTACACATGCAGCTGACAAATGCAGTCAACAAAACACCGAAAACGTAGGCTACATCTGAGTATCCTATGTGGCCGACGGTATACCAGAATTCATTGTGCTGTCAGCAAATTCAACAGAAAAACAATGATGGCTGAAGCAACGTGGTATAAAAAGTATCACCATGGTAACAAGGCAGCGCGTGGTCACGCAAACATACGTCTTCCGTAGACTAGGTCGTCTCATTTCACAGCTGTTTCTGCAGCCGACACGACAGGCCTACGGCCCACGTACACTCTAAAAAATGAAATGTTGGATTTACTTAACCATGTCATGTCAACTGGTTCCACTTAACTGAGTTGAGTAAATTCAAAGCAATATACCAGATTTTTAACCAAAGAACATGAGTATGTTGCTTTGAATTTACTCAACTCAGTTAAGTGGAACCAGTTGACATAACATGGTTAAGTAAATCCAACATTTCAATTTTAGAGTGTAGAATGTGGCCATCATCGGCCCCGATCTTTGTCGGTTGCAACCCATGAATTGATGCACAGCCATTGATTAGCTGTTGTGGCCATTTTGAATTTTATTGACTTCAAAAGGTAATCAGCTATCAGAGTTTACCTAGGGATTAAGTTCTGAGAGTTTCATTAAAATCTGACTAGTGCTATATGAGATATTTTGTTAAAAGTAAGATAAACAAACACGCAAACACACACACAAGTGAAAGGAATATTTTGTTTTCAGAGGGGTCAATAAAAAACATTAATTCTATGTATCTAATAGAGGGGGAAAAATGTGCTTTCTTTCAATTTGCTGCCAACATCCCAAATGGAGACATATGGGAAGGTCAGTTGTTGTTTTGGACCTAGAAACAGCAGACAGACGTCTTGTACACTGAGAGAAGTCTCACCTGAATTTAAATAGTGGCCTTGTTGTAAGATCAAATAGAGGTAACACAAAAGAAAAAAAAACAGCACAGAGATGGCTTTTTTGGCTCTGGCGTGTCTGCAGTCACATCTACTCAAGGTGAAGTATCACAGTGAACTGCACAGGGCAGAGGTCCCCCGGCCTCGAGGAGCTGCGTCTCCATCCAAACTGAGCCCCGATCTGACTCGCAGTCAGCGCTCGGCTTCCATTAGTCTGCTCTTCACCTGCACTCTGTCAAAGCGACTTCACTGTGATGCTCCTTCCTGTTAGCTACGTGCGAGTCCAAAACACAAAGCAGGCTTCGCTCGGCTCGGGTCAGCCGCTCTCACGTCCAGTTCTGCTTGTTTTGACTCCTCGGTAAGAGCTTCTGAGGTCACTGCCAGGTTGCTGTGGTGAATGGAGCTGGAGCCAAAGCAGGCTCGGAGCCAGCAAAATGACTTTATCATTACATGCTACATGCTCGGTTTAACTAAAAGAATAAAACAAATAGAAGAAGAAGGTTTTCAATTTTTTATTTATTTTTTCCCTGCCACTGTGATACATGTTCAAATACACTTAAATAGAATCACTGTGATGAAACATGGTTTTCCTCTGTGCTTTTATCTGATTTGACAAGATTTTCTTGTTTTTTTCCTGCAGTACATTTGTCTCATTTTGCTTTGATGCAGTAAATACATTCAGCTTCAGATGACTCGATCGTACAGGAAGCGACACAGCAGTGCTCTGTATATATTTCTCTGGCTATTTATTGCCCTGTGATTGAAGAAAAGTAAACAAAAGACACAAGGATAAGTTTAATTCTGTTGTGACTTGATTGTGATCTTTCAACAGTTGTAAATTCCAAGCTCAAACACAGAAGCTGTGCTTTTGGGAACACAGATAAGGAGACGGTTGTAAACCATAGAAGACGCTGAAGCCCATGGGCATTCTGCTGGAGTTTGGGAAGCTGCGCAGACTGGTGATCATTTTCCTACAACCCTGATCTTTTGCAGTTGGATGAAAAATATATGCATGACTCTGCTCAGTCTATTCATTCTAAAACTATTGTCAAAAAGAAAAAAAAAAAAATACAACTACAGTCCTGCTCAGTGGTTAATGTTTAATGGACTTAAAGGACATGATTACCCGTTGGCGCTGAACCAGTTTTTTATGAGGCAGTCAGGATAAAAAGCTTTGGCTTCATGCTCTTAATGACAAAAACGACCTCTGCCATAATTGTATGCCTGCTGAAGTTACTGCAGCTGTCCAATTTCAAACACAATGCCTTGACGTCACAAGGACACCTCGTGTTTTTGACATAATCACTCCACGAGAGCACTCTATGATTAGCTCAAGTGGCTTCTCTAATGAAAATGATGACTTGCTTTGTTAACCGCGTGTGGCTTTAGCACTCAGGTGTTAAACAGCCGAGGATGTGGACTGCATACTGAAGGTAAGAAATTACCTAGAAGATAATAAACCCTTAACGTAGGCAATCAAATCTAATCATCAGCAACAAATCTGATCAGCTTTGATGCCGTTAAAACTGGGTTATGGCTGAATGTTCTTCACAGTCCGCTTTATTGTTGTTTTATGAAAACCAGTGTCAGTTTATAGCAAATCCCATAAATGCTGCCAATAACAACTGTTCCCTGTTGAAAGATAGGGAACAGGATTATAAAGGATTGTTCTATTCTATTCTATTGAAGAAACAACTGTAGTGCACTGAGAGTTTTTACATTTTTCAGTTTTCAATCCACAAAATAAGAGCTGCAGAGACCTTTGACACAAAGTATTGCTGATCGAAGTACACAAACATCGCTAATAACCACATTTAAAAAAGGTTAGAATGAGAACAAACAGCCACAACAACCATTAGGCTTTTAAGCCGTAACAGCCATTAGAGTCCTGACCCTAATTTTAGGAGCCATGGGTTTAGATAATTCTACTAAATTATTTTGCTTTTTTTCTTAAATGAAAAACAAAAACACAGAAGTCCAGTTTTTGTATTTCTTCACTTGCTTCCTGTCCAAATTCAGATTGAGGTCAAGAGTATATTACTTTTAACGAGTTAAAGGAAACACATCAGGCTTTTAAATCCTTCTTTTTCACATTTAACTCATTCAGTTGGGGTCTTTAAATAGTGAAAATGCAATGTTTTGGTCTGAATTCTTCCTTATTGTAACTCCACAAGCCCCTCTTTCAACTTTCAACTTGTTTTGAGGCTGTCTCTTTTCACACCCCGCCCCCTCCAGAGCAGTTTATTCCAGTTAGATAGAGCAGTTTGTGACTATATAGCAGCACAGAAACTTTTATTTATAAATTAAGTAAAATATGTCAACGAGGGAAGACTTGTCCATCCAGCCTTTGGAGCCAGAGTCTGACCCAGAGTCAGAGGAGAATGAAGACAACAAAACTGTACTTTTGTTTTTTGTATGGCTATGTCAGATGTGTTCACCTGTCTGCGTTTGTCATCCCACCTGTACTCCTTAGCAATCAGTACAACTGTAGTTATGTGTTTATCGATCCTCCCAGCAAAACACATCCCCTGTTTTCCACTGACTTCTCATATAGCTAAATGTGTCTGGCCCAGTTCTGAATCACAATTTCCTTGGCCCAGATGCCTTAAAGAATGACAGCCCTTTGATGGCACAGATAGGGTTTGCCAGAGGTGGTTCATGTGGTGGTGGCCCATGCACAACTGGGCCAGTTGTGGCATTGACAGATTTGGGTCAAATAAACCAAATTACAACCAGGCCAGTTATGGTATGTCATCTTAAAAACAGTACCATCATTGCCAGATCTGCCGCACATCCAATGAACAGACCACTTGCCATGCCAGTAGTGCCAGCTTGACACCAGCTCTGCCCCACACCTGTCTGCTATGTGGGTCAAAGTCTGATCCTCCTGTCATATTGGCTGCTTTAATGTGTTTCCTGGAAACATTAAAGTTCTAGTTTTTTATTCCTCCTGCCGTGAGAGTCTGTGTTTGAGAACTTTTGCCTGACTAACTGAGACACTGTTGGACTGTAAACAGATCTACATCACTTTTTAACACTCATCTCCTTTATTTAGTTGTTGATTTAGCTTAAATGTGACATCAAATAATATTTATATCTTGTTGTGGTTTTGTTCTATTTCTTTTTATTGTCTCTTTATTTTTTATTTATTGGGTTTTATTCTTTTGTGTTCATGTTTTATCACCCAATGTTGTTTTGTTGAAAATCTGACTCGACTGTAATTCATTTTGACCAATTTGAGCAGTTTTTAAACATTTTGTAGACATAAAGCAAAATCCAGAGCTGGTTTGATTTTTTTTCCTGTATTTAAATGATTTACTAATAACAACTTTATCCATACTTTCCAATTTATTTTTCTCTCTGCATACAGTGTCATAAAATGCTTCATGCTGTATATCACTTTTCTGTAATGTATAAATTAATCTTAGTCACTTTGAGTTTAATGGTCTCTGACGTTGAACATTTTCTGCAGCTAAACATTAAAATACACAGTGCTTCTTTTTTAGTTTATTTTTATGTTATAGTCATATTCTTTGACAATGGGATCATGCTGACAAAAGACGTAAATAGGTGCAACACATTTAGACTGAATCCTTTCAAGTTTTGTTTTGATGTGCTTCCTAGATGAAAATGACACCCTACCCCCCACGGGAGCTCTTCAGCTCAGGAACATTCATTTACATTATACTACACCAAGCCTCTGAAAACTACATAAATCACCTTGTCACAGCCAAGCTGCTCGGCCAATTCACTTTGCACAAGTTTAACCATCTAATATAGTATAATAATAAAGGCATCTGTACAGCGCAATAATTCAAACCTATTGATCTGATTACAAGCTTTCTGCAGCATAATTTGCTGTGTGGAAAATTCTTCTAATGGATTCAGAGCGAGCAGAGAATAGTTGAATCTCTGTGGAACGGACACAGCTGGGTCAAACGCACTGATTATTATGTGGGGTTTTATTTTGTTTTTTTTTTTCATTTAAATTCTGCCTGTTTTGTGGATGTTAGTTTTTGAAATATTCAGTGTCAGATTTATTTTTTTACACTTTGAAAGCTCATGGGACGGTCGCCACCGTGCCTCTGGTATCGTTTGTGTACAAACTGCGGCACTTCCAGGCAGCGACAAACATCTGGCGCCAGGCACTGCTGAGACCCTCATCATAATGTTATTAAAACCCAAAGACGGGTATGGATTCTCTGTGCTCATGCAGGTACGCTGCAGCAGTATTGTACATACAGTCAGCTACAGGGAAGAATTTCACATGCCAAAAACAAGTGTGTAATCAAAACAGACCCCTGGCATTTTTAACTTTATTCGCCTCACCTAATCTTTAGTGTGCCAGGGGTATTTTATAATGCCAAATTGTACCATAGCAGGTGGATTTAGCAAAGTGTGATCCGGCAAAGGGTGGCCTGAAAAAAAAAACTAGTGAAAACTATAGATTATTTTGCTCCATGTGTAAAAAGCTGCTTTAATTACTTTTTAACAGCTGGATCTGAAAGACAAACGTGTGCTTTATCATCGTCGGATCTAAAATGAGCATATCTGCTTCTTTTTTGTTAAATTCCACCATGTCTTTCTTTGCAGCAGTACCACCTGTTAGTGATTTATGAGCTGCCTGTCTCATGCAAGAAGAGAGAGGCTGTCATTAGAATTGATTAGCTGAATTGATTTATTCAGTAAGAAAAACACATACCACTGCAGTATAGTGGGGTGGGCATTGATTATTTCACTGTGTGTTTTATTGCTGCAAACTCCTCCTTTAAAAGACCGTATGCAACAAATGTTTTGTTCTTTATGAGTTGTGTAGTGCGGCTCCCATAAGCTCAGATGGAAGCACATTTAAAGAAAAAATAAAATAACAGAAAACCCCAAAACTCCACCCACTGGCTCTTTTCCTTACAAGCTATTCATTGAGCACAAGGTTCTGAACTTGGAGAGCAAGTTGAAACAATAAATTGTCAAATCATTGTGTTGAAGGTCACACAAAGTAAACACAACAATCACTCAGCAAATGTCAGATAGCTAAAGCCAAGCAGATTTATGAAAATAACTGTTCCAAAAGCAAACAGTGATGGAGCGTTGTCAAGTGGCACCGGGCAGATTTATCATGCAGTTATGGAACTCTGCGATGCATGAAACGCACATGCATGTTGATGCGTGCCGTTTGGTGCACTCGTTACACCGCCAGCGCACAGTGGACAGAAATTGCTGCTGGTAGGGCCACAGAATCAATCCCAGTAATGTTGCATCTTTCAGGAGGAGCAGTTACTCTGACAGCTTGAATGAAATGCAAACTTCACATCTTCGGTTTAAGACATTCAATTTCCAGCTGCTTCTTGGGGCACAATTCCACGGAGAAGGATCAATGCAAAATGAGTGGAAAATTGCTAATGTTATTTACATCAAAGTGAGACTGGAGGAAACCAATTATGCCAGTGATTCAAGGCAATATTCTTAAGTGAGCTGTACCCTGGGTAATGGCGGGATAATGTTTTGATTTTTTTTATATTCTAAGGCCAAACCAATATTATTTTCAAAAGCATATACACTTAGACGTTGTTACGTTTGGAATCATTTATTTTCAAGCCCTAAAATGGCCTGTGATATTAAAAAAAAAAGAGAAGGAAATGAGAATGCTAAATCAAGCAGATAAACAAAAAAGAAGACATTGATGTTTATTGTGGGAAGAAAACAGATCTGAACACGTGATGTAGTATATGATGCTTTACTCTAATGTCTTTCCCCCCGATGTGGTTATTCATCTTGGAGCAGGAGTTCGGCTGTGTTTTTCATGTTTCAATTTGCAGCTGTACGGCTGTCTAAGAGAAAGAGCTGCGAGGTGATCAGTTACTGGGCATAAATCAGATTTTATCTGTGAGGTACTATAGATGAGCTGTCGTGATTGATGCTGCGACGTTGCACAGGGTGTGCACAATTTACCGGTCCTCGTGAGAGAACACTTTTTTTTCCCACCACAAAATCACATCCAGGGTGCAACATCAGCAACACATGTGTCGAATGATGACCACGTCCACAAAAATATACTCAAAGCAGAGGCAAAATATTGTTTTTTGTTTTGTTTTTTTTGTTTTTGTTCCGGTTTAAATCAGGTAGGCCAAGAAAACTTACAGTGCCTGTTTGCACTCGCAGATGAAAAGCCTGATATTTCATGGTCACTTTGTTTCCCTTTGCTCTATTGCGCTTGCATGCGTAAGCGAGGCAGCACGGGGCCAATCTCAAATGAAGCTCGTTTCAATCAAGCCATTTCAAATCAGGCAAGCTGATGGAAAGAGAGCAGCTTTCAAAAGCCACGCCGCACTCCCCATTTCCTAGACCAAAGTAAGAGGTTATTTAGTTGGGGCGCTATATGAGAGTGCATTATGGTTACAGCCCTTCTGATGTTAAACTAAAGTAACCTGCCAAGTGACTGCCAGTGGGAAGATAAACCATCTGCTATTTTGAAGATTTTTGAGCATCCAAGTATGCTAATGATAAAAGAAAGGGGAACACATTTAAAATACACAAGTAGCACCCCTTTCAGTCAATTCAACACCTTTCTAAAGTTATAAAGCACTCTCAGAATAATAAAGAAAATTGTAGTTGACGGTAGAAAATTCTTAAAAAAAAAAAAACCCAAACAAAGAAAAACTGTTTAAGAGAGACTTCCGTCGTCTTCTCTGAGAATCCATTTATCATATCTGAGTGGACAATGAATCAAAACTAGATTTGAAAAATCGTGAACGTTGCTTTTTTTCTCAGCAAAAAAAAAAGGAAACACACGATTCATGTGATGCATTAGGGCACCTGGCAATAGTGGCATCCAGGTTATTTTGTTTTCCAGGGAACAAAACTTTGCTTATTCCATCAACACAGTATTTTCTACACAATCAAGGCTGTGGAGTAAAAGAGTTTGATCCTCCTGCAGTCCTGACCCGTTACCTGCAGACATCAGGAGGTACACTGTGAAACAATAGAGGTTGAACAATAGTTTTCTCAGCTGCAGCACTTTCTCTCATCAGCTCCTAAATATTTAGAGGCGTTGATGTAACGCACAGGTAAAGATGCACATGTTCCGAGTTTTGAAAATGTTGCAAATTTCCATCAATTCTTAAATTTTTTTTCTTCACATTTAACATAACTTTTACACTTTGCTGAAAACAAAGATCAAATGTTAATGAATGTATATCCTGAATGACTTCATAAGATAAAAATCAATAAATACACTATAAAAACAAACTTTCTGCTTCGCCATAAAAAAACTGAGTGATATGCAAGACTTTAAATTCCAAGTAGGTAAAAATATATCATTGGTTCTACGACTCCTAATCTTATCCTAAATAAAATTCTCTTGTACAAAGCTGCGTGTTAGCTTGGTTGAATTAGATTTGATAATTGATTGAACTCCTTTGGGTAGTTGCTGGAACCTGCAGATTCTATTACAACCTAATTAAAAGTTATAAGTTGTGTAACCCCTTTTTTCAGTTAGGTTGATTTAGATTAGTTTTTGATTGAACTGTTTAGGGTAATTGTTTGAATCTGCAAATCTATTTTAGCCCAATCAAAGCGCTTGTGCACTAGAATCAAATTTATTTCCTGCTTTAACTAAAACAGCATTACTTTGAACCTAAATGACCATTTCAACAAAACTAAAGCACAGGATTCCAATTAATGCGGGTTGTTAAATATGTTGTCATGGTACAACCTATATTTGCACACTATTTAACTCATTTTCCAATCGCTTCAGGAATAAATGCTGTTTGGTTGAATTCAATTCACAAAGGAAGAGTTCATATCTTTTCAGATGTGGTTCTGTGGGGAGGCTATAAAACATTAAATCTTAGCAAACAATCTAAATTTGATGATACAAAATTTAGTGAGGCCAAAACAAAAATGAACTGATACCTCCCAAAACAAATCCAATCTCAACAAATGAAAAGAAATGTGTGCAAACATCATTTTATAAACTTTGCACTATTGCCAGTTTCACATTACACAATTGTTTATGTAAAACATTAGGAAGAGTTGCCTGCAAATAGTAAAGTGTCAGCAGCAGCTAGTGAAATCACATCTGGTGAAGGCAGAGCTCTCTGGGTGGGAATACTGTATTAATATCCAACATCCACTTCCATCTTGGCTTCAGACTAATGCCTGGTTCACACGGCAAGATTTTTCAATTTTCGGTTGCTTATCAAAACCTCAGAGACCCCACATGTGATGATAAAAACCCTAGATTTAATGGGTTTGGTCCTACATTGTGTGGTCACATGGCAAAAGACAACAGACCACATATTTCACTCACGAACATTTAGATGTCAGACGAGAAATCTCGCAAAATCTCTCCAGATCAAGAGTGAGTTCAGAGTAAATAAACCAAGCCAACGAGGAAGAAGCAATGATAGTTTGTGGAGTATTTTTATTAGAGAAAAAAAAGACATCTTCAATGTCCATCAGACTTTGTGCTGCTCCGTGGCAGGTGTTTTGTTTTCTGTGTTTTGTATTTTCCTCTATGTTTCTGTCACCTTGCTTTCTGATTGACTAAACGTCACATTGAACTGGCTGCGAGCTCATCTGTCCTCGGGGAAACACCACACGGGCTGGGATGTCAGGCCAAGACAATCCAACATGTTGAGATCTGAGCGGTCCCAATGTCCTTCCGAGACTGGATCACTCTTAACTCACCACACACGGCAGGAATGTCTCCTAAGATTATCTGTAGAGCCATCGCGCTAATTGGGGCATTTGTGAATGTGGAACTGTGTCTTTATGGAACTTAAAAATCTTGTTCTTTACTTTCATATTTAGCAGTAGATTCACTGATATACAATTCTAAGCTTGTTCTGCCATATTAGTTTCCATGCAGACTACAGCCAGCCTAATGTTAGTCAAGCATGCGACTCAAGCGTCCACGTGGTTTTCGAAGGATTCAGCCTTTGTTTACAATGATCGTAGACCCATATTTCTGAGATATATTCAACATATCTGGGAAACTACTAGTAATATCTCTCGAACTGCATTATTTGATATATGTCAGGAGAGCCTTTTTTTTATGTATTTCATAGCTCGAAAAAGAAATCAGTAAAAATTGTCTCAAATCCATAAAAAGATGTGGGGAGCCTTCATGAGCAGGGAAGAGAAATTGAGCTGACACAAACACTTTAATCCAACCAGCAGCCTGACGAATGTCTGAAGTTAAGTTGACAAACATCACTAATTCTGTTAGGCACGGTATTTTATTTCAGCCTTACTTTTAAATTTTAGACCATTTAAATGAGCAGTTTTGTTTATTTGATATACCCCCCCCCCCCACACACACACACACACACACTATTTTGTTGTTAACCCAACAAGTTGAAACAACAATCAGGCTAAAACCCATTTTACAGTGAAGCTGAGTCATTTTCACAGAATATAAGCGACAACCAAGAATTGATTTATTAATAACTGCAGTTTTTGTGCCGTAAAATGCAGAAATCAGCCATCATCACTGTCACCTGGCAAATAAAAAACACCCATTCTCTGCACGTGTACACATAAATGTCAGTAACACAACACCATATTGTTTGACACCTGCCTGTGGTGCCCCCCCCAGCATGGCTTGTAGCATCAGGCAACCTCTGCTTCCTCTGCTGCAGAGCAGTTACACAGACAGAGACAGAGCACCTGCCCTCGTGCCGGAGCACTGTTCCCAGCAGCTTGCTAATGTCAACCTGCCTGATACGCACAGCAGGGTGGGGGGGCTCCAAGACAGCAGCAATTTTCCACTGCATGCGAATGAGACTCGAGAGCAATCTGCTGGCCTAAGAGCCTCATAATCAGCACATCATTATCAGTAGGGGATGGCGCATGTGGTGCAAGCCGGGTGAGGAGAGAGGAAATAAAAGGAGGGAGGAAAGGATGACACCAAATGAGCTCCTGTTGACATTGAGGAGTTAGAAGACACTGGGAGGGAAAAGGGGCAGCTCATATGTTGGGAAAAAAAAGAAACAGATTTGCAGCAAAGATGTACATTATAGACAAACACCGCCCCTTGTTTGCACATCAACAGGAGCTTTTTGAGAAGCAAAAAGCAGACTTTATTTAGCACACAGTGGCTCAGATGTTCCCTGTTAGTTTGTGTTACTGCTGGTCTTTTAACTCACAAAATCTAATGGCAGATATACAGATACACTGTGACAGCTCTTTGAAGCTTACCTTCCCCGCATGCATTTTTCAGCGAGTTCAAAAGGAGCAAGGACAACAAAGCTCTTATGTACACGCTTCATTTTTTTTTTTAGAAGTGCCCAGAATTTTCTGTGTACTCAAACTTGCCTTTAATCCTCCGTCTGATGATGGAGGAGCCATTCATATTGGAGCATTGAAGGGCAGCAACAGGACATTGTTGCTTGATCCGAGACTAATTTCTGAAACAGTAAAGTGCGAGCAGACTGCTCCTGCAGGGTGGTTTAGCTGTACAGATTTAGAACACAAAAAATAGCACTTGCACTCTTCAGACTACATGACCCAGTTAATTTCTTTAATCCTTTGCAAATAAAAAAAACATTCACAAACATCTTGGGAAGATTTAGTTGTCATCAGGTTGTTTTCTGTAATCCAGGCTTTTGGTTTCAGTGTCAACAATCAATCAAAACTGTCCAAAGACATATTCTCTGTACCACTTCCTGCCACGTGGGGGCAGTAGCGCACAGAGCACTTGAGCTGACTTGTATTGGCTCCGGTTGTGCGCTCTGCCATAGTCTATATGATGTCTAATTCATAAAAAGAGGAGCCTCTGGACTATGTGGTCATAAAAAATGGCTCTCGAAATCCAAGAGGGAGTACTTTATTTTTTTTTTAGAATAAGGAAGTTGTTTGGGGTTTGCAGTCTAGTAACTTTGGACAGAGTCTATTTGCTGGACCAAAGGCATAACACTTTGAAGCCATTTAATAGTCCCTGCCTTGGTTAGAAATTGTTGTACTATCAAATCAAGGCTTTCAGGTAAAAAAAAACAAACAAACTTGGAGATCTGTAACTATATATACATTTACATGTTCATTATTCAGAGGGTCTCCATGAGGATCTGATGTCAATAGAACCCGTCTCACATACTTAACAGCCGAGCAAATTCAATTGGACTGACTCCGCCTCGCTCATGTGGGACTTGTCCAAAGCTTTCCACACCGCCTGTGTAGCCTGTCTGCCTGCCCGCTGCTGCTCCTCTCTCTGTCGGAGTCTCTTCTCCTCCACACACCCCACCTCCCTCCCCCCACCAGCCCAGCCAGCCAGTCAGCCCAGTCACTCACCCCCCCATCAGCAGGCGAGGAGCAGCCAGACGCGCAGGAACCCAAAAGCAAGCGGCGGCAGGAGCAGGAAGCAGCAGGAGCCAGGACACTTTCCCCGGGAGCAACATGTTCCCAGCCTGGAGACGACGGGGGGTCCGAAGCAGCACAGGCAGCGGCGGGGGCTCGACGGAACCAAAGCGGACCATGTTTGGAGCTGGACAGGTTGGACAGGTGTGGGTCTCCTGTTGGATTCTGCTGCTGACGACTTCTATCCCCAGCGCTCATCCTCAAGGTAACTCAGTTTTATTTATTTGTTTGTAGTTCGGGGGAAAAAGCAAAACAAAACAAAAAACAGTCTATAAGGCTAATGCAAAGAAGTGAGACAAATAAATAAAAGATGCAAAAGATAAACTTAACAAATGTAAGAGAATCTAAAGCTGAAGTTGGATTCATTTCACTGATTAAATGCGTCCCAGCAGCCTGTTAATTGAACAGACTGGGCTTTTGAAAGGTCCAAACGTTCAAGGAGAACGACCTGCAGCTTGAAAAGGACTATTATAGTGACGAATGTTGGCTGCTTTTAAAGAGAGGACGTGTGCTCTGGCATCCTGAGCAATTTAGGTTGTTCCTTACATGATCAATACAAAGTCTCTTAAAGCCTTTCTGACAGTCAAACCTATTGTCTCCACTATATTAGTATATTTTAAAAACATAAATGATTTTTACTGGTGCTTTTATTGGGAAATTTGGCAAATTGTGTGACCCTGGTACCTCTGCTGTAGATTTACCTTCAAGACAGCCGTAAACACACATGACTACAGTGTGGGACGAGCAGAAGCAGATGTTTGGAGGCTGCGTTGCATCTGCCTGCATCTGCATTCAGCCTCGGAGGCTGTGTGAAATTAACGTGCATCCTGCAGAATGCATAAATCACGCTTCACGCCGCTTTCATTCATGTCCAACACAGTCGGAGATAAGGAGACGCAGACGTGTACAAGATCCTCACTAATCAAACAGCTACTGTGAAACTGTTATGACTTCCTCACTTGTCATTTGTCAGTTGATGACCTCTTGGCCAGTGAGGAGATAATGAGATCTGCCAAATAAAGGCAGAAAACCATGGAGAGCAACCACATCCTGTCTCCATCTTTCAAGACTGAGATAAAATGCACAAATAACTGCTGGTTCTTAGGGGGGAGGGTGAAGGTAAGTTGATAAAGGAGAAAGAAAACTGCAGGTTTGGGTGATGTTCCAATTATATGCACCACTATCTAATCCGTGGTCATGGCTTTTATTGTTGACACACACTGATGCGTGTTTGATGTCCTTGAAGCATTTATCTTTGCAGGTCTTGAAGAAAAAGCAAAAGAAAAGTCACATTTTGAAGGTTGATTCATGTGAGACTTGCCTTCTATAAGTACTCCCCATTTCCCCGTCACACTGCTCGGTGCACCAAAGTGCTAAAAGCAGCATAATCCCTGCGCTTGTTTGTCTTTGAACAACTCACATTGCTCTAAAGTACTCCCAACCTTATCTGAAAATAGTCTCTGGCGTCTCTTATTATGCAAGGCACAGTTCCTCTAGCTGTTATTAGCATCCCTTTCTCAAGCCAACATGCCTGGAGTGTGTGAGGATCTGTTGAGTGCTACTGGGCTACTTTGCTGGGTTTTTAACTTTCCTCCCCCCCAAACAAACTCCTCACTCATCCTTTTTTTTTTTTTTTTTTTTGTGGTGAGGGGGACATTCGAGCATTCCCGATCTTGCATTTGCATCGCTGAGAGGTTCGCTGTTTTGTCTGTGTGCTCTTACAATCAAGGAGGGCCTCGATTCCTGCTTTTTGGGATGACACAGTTGCGGTCTTTGCAGGGGGTCCTCTCTACATCCAGAGGCGCCTTGTTCCCCAGAAGTGGAAGGCAGCTCACATCCTCAGAGGACATCCTTGTTTGCAAACGAGTAGCAAAAAAAAAAAAGTTAGAGACTCTTTAGTCGTTCCCTGAGTGAAGAGGACCTCTGAGGATGTTGGAAATTAGGCGACACACAGGTACCACCGGGGAACAGGCGGCATGTAGCTGCTTGTTTTTCAGCAGGTTTGTATTGATGCTCCTGCTGAGTTTAATACAGATGGCTGTTCCAGCGCATGAGGGGCTACGTGGTGGATCCACAGGGAAACCTTTCTGCAGGTTTTACTCGGCACGCCATTTAAAGACTCATGTAGATCCCTCTAATCGAAATACCGAGTAAATAGATGAGAGCTTCTGCCTTTCTCCCCCCCCCCCTTAGCAGTCTTTGTAATGGTTTTCTCCTCCTCAATACCTGAAAGCTGCAGAGATCTATGTCCATTTGAGTGAGTGTGTTTTCTGCCCGCACATTGTTGTGTGCATCTGCAAAAAGTGAGTGTGCAAGTTGCTGGTGCTTGTGTTGAGCTTTAATCTTGATAGCAGCATTGACATTCTGCCAACCGACAGCTGCTATAATTTTCTGGACGTACGTTATTACGCAGCTTGACAGCTGTCAGCCATTTCCAAATCTTTAAATCTTACGATAATCCACCGCGCTTACACACAGACACACACAAAAAAAACAGCATTTGTTTAAAACACTCTGAATCCTTGTGTGATTAAAACTCCCCGCTCTAATGCAAGGCTCTACATCATAATTCATCTACGACGGTGGCACACAAACACGCACACCAGCGCACACGTCCACAAAAGAATGGAAAAATCAATACGAGCTGGATCCCACAAAACAACTATATTAGCGTTTTATCAAAATTACAGGCATGTCTCCCTATAGACTAACTGGTATACTTGCCCTCACACAAAACATTATTTAAAAAAAATTAACTTATTTATATAGATTGTTTTAGTGCATATATTCCCAATATTAGTACAATAGTTTCATGTTTATTAAGCTACACATAATGAAATGACACTATATATAAGCCGATGTAATTATTACCTTTTCCCATCATGAACCCTTCTGTATGTTGTAACAAAGTCTCAGTTGTCATGTCCTAATTACAAACAGTGCATATTTATCGCCCGCTGCCAAATAGATAATGCTGACAATTATGTTTTTGCCTCTGTGTGTGCGCTTGTCTGTCTGTTAATAAAATATCTCATTAACCATTAAACACAATTTGATGAGACTTTCAGGAAGTAATTATTAGATGTACATTTACAACTGATAAACTTCTGGAGTTGATATATTTGAAGACTGCTGCTACAGTCAACTGATCATTAAAAACACAGAAATGGCTATAGCTTTTTAAATTTTACACAATTTGTGCAACGATGTGTTGTGGTAGTAGCTGAGAGTCATTCCCAGCACATACTCCAAGAGCCAATCATTGCAATAGTCTTTACTGAAAACTTCCGCAATAATGTTTGGAATTAATCTTGTTTTTCTGTTAGAAAAATATCTCATGAACCCCTGAACAGATTTTAATGAAACATTCAGAAAATAATCATTGGATGTCTGTCGAGAACTGATTCCCTTTAGGATTCTGTTAAATTCAAGATGGCCGCCACAGCTCATCCCCATTAGCTAAAGTTAAAATGGCTAAAATTCCAACAATTTACAAGCTAACAAGCTAAAATTGAATGTGGTACTACCTGGGAGTCATTACAAACACATACTCTGAGCTCCTGTGGTTTGGTATAACATAACCATAAGTCTATCACTTCCCAACATAGGATGAGCTTAAGTAGATGATCTCTGGCATGAAATGCTGGGAAACATTCCTTCAAGGAATGTGAGGCTTTTAATTATGGCATATGCATTTTTGTGTCGGTAGAAATACAGTCCATTAAATGTGTTTTCTGCTCCAGAGAGCCAACAGCTGTTGAAATTTGGACTAAGTGCTCGTTTTCTTTGCAGTGTGGCTCATGCCAGGAAAGCCCGGTGAGCTTTTTGCCCAGCCTCAGGTGAAACGGTGGCAGCTTCCATATCTGACTCCTTATGTGTCTTCAGTGCCAGCCTCAAACGTCTGCCTGGTTGGCTGCTTTTTGTTTTTTTGTTGGTTTTTTTTTTTCCTTTTTCTTTTTCTTCTTGCTGCCAAATGCTGTCGACACATGTTTATTCATGCTGCCACAAGATGGAACATGTCACAGCTGAATGAAAAAGGCCTAAATTTTGGGGAAAATAAATGGTATTTGATTTGGAAAACTACGAATAAATGATTGTGTGTGAGAGTGACAAATGATTACAATCAACCCTATTGTTAAAGAACAAAAGGGCTGCTGCGTTGTCAGTGTTTTTTTAGCTTCAGGAAGGCTTTAATTGGCTCAGTTGAGCAGCAAAACTGTGTTTATAGTTCATAATGGAAATGTAATCAAATTAACTGCAGGGTTTTGGCATTCTCCCTTTGCCTAGTGATTGCCATTTGCCCATAGGGCTCTATAATGACTATTTACATGGGGCAAAGAGTTCTGTCTCGCCATATGTGTGCCACGCTGATGTCTGCATATCAGGATAGTTGGCTAAAAGTCGTATTCTCAGAAAAATTAAAGTTTTTTTTCCACGTTGTTGGTTTTAAAGTTATTTCAACTTCTGTTGAGAATTCTGTGCTCTGAAGTGGCTTGAAAAAAAAAAAAGAAAAAACATTCAAGAATGATTTTTTACTTACAGAGAACACTTTTTTTTGTCTCGCTGAGTGAAAAATATAGTTTGAGTAAGGTATTCTCAAATTAGATTTTTCAGTAATAACAGCATCAATTTTGTGGGCAATTTCTCCTTTTGGCGCCGATTTTAATCACATAGCTGAGAGTGGTTTTGTTATATCTACTTGTTTACTGATGAGAGGGAGCCGAGTGGCGCTGCAGGCGGAAACATACAAATTTCTCACATATTAATTCTCCTGGCTAAACGTCTAATCAATCTGACACAGAGCTTGGAGGCACTTCAACTATCAGGAATTTAAAAATGTCTCAGAGGAAGCCCTGAGCTGGGACAAAAACTGAAAGCCGAAATGACCTTGGCTATTGTGTGGAGGAGAACGTGAAGTGGTCCTATTTGTTTATTTTTGTCTAATTGACCAATGAGGAGCAAAGATGTTTTCATCAGTATTCGTATAGTGAGCATTTTTTAAAGCCTTCAAAAATTGGGCTTTCACTTTCATCTATGAAAAAGAAGGATTGAACTTGAGCGGCATTTGGAACCAAACACATGTCTTTGAGCCCCCAGCTGTTCCATGTAAACATTTAAACAACACAAAGGCGGCTCAAGGAAAACTGTGGTGAGAAACAATGCTTTTTACAACATAATGCGCTCACTGAATCTCTGCTCACATCCAGCGTGGCCCTCCTGGGGACTGCTGAGTGTATTCTTGTGTCGTGAATAAAATGGCAAAAGAGACAAGAAGGGGAGAAATTGAGGTGGTGGTGGGGCCAGCCTTTTTATCTATCTGTCCTATAAAAAAACAAGTGGTCATACAAATCCATTTCTCTTTCTACACTCACATGAATAAATCCTCTTTCTCTTCCATTCTTGTTCTGACCTCAAATCAAAGCAGTTGCACCACTGTGACTCGCTTCAGTAAGTGATAAACATGGCAATATTTCAACTAAACTTGATAAAAAAAAAGAAACAGTTAAAGGCCTTGTATTCCTTTTAGCAGGGGTGGGTGGCCCTCAGTGCCCACCTCTGCCTTGAAGATATGCACATGCACAGACTTCTTGGGGACGTAGTTTTAAACCAAGATCAAGGTATGTTGAGAAGAGACAAGGTTAAGGCTCGGTTATAGTTGCACTTTTGAGTGCAGGGCTCCACTGACAATGAGTGCACTCTCATCGTAGTACTTTACACTTACATTTGTGTAGTATTCTACAAAAGGACATGTAACCGTACATGTTATAACTTGTAAAATGTTGTAACAAGGAGAACAACTGCTTGACGGACGCAGTATGAATGATACTTTATTGATCCCATGAAGGGAAATTACAGTTCGGAACAACCTATTCAAGAGATATAGACAATGGATATAGCATTACAGAATAGAGATAGATATAAAGATATAGTATAGATTTAGATATAGTGATATAGTATTTGAATTAGGGGGTTCTCGATCTGATATTGGTATTGAAAATCAGTCTATTGCCCAAAAAACAAGTATCTGATTATCAGCCTGCATCTAAAATCTTCGATATAAGCACTCCAATACAAGCAGTCCATTCCAGGGTTTTGCTCCAGCATTTCTATCCTGCCGTGCTCGGATCCAGCGTGCAGCGCCCACATGATCACAACAACACGCTGTGCTAACAAAGTAGCAAGGAGTAGGAGGGATGTCGGCAGCGCAGTAGTACTTTTCATTAAAGTCCGAAAAAGATGTTGCAGCTGAGTGCAAAATGTTTTCCGTGGGGGCGCAGAACCGTGCAAGTTTTATACCGGAGACACAACCAAGCTCGACTCCCCACCCTGGCAGCAACAGCCGCTAAGTTCCTCTGTGCTCCCTGCACAAATGTCGAGAGCGAGAGGCTAATCTCCACATCATGCGCAGACTGCAGAAAGTGGAGATGCAGCTGTAAGAAAGGCAGCCATCAATTTACCTGAGTAATTATTATTGTTTTTTGCTCTTGTTCTTAGTGATGTTTAGTTTGTTTACACTCGTTTTAGTGAAGACTTAGCACAATGGTCACATTGTTTTGGGCAGTCAGTAGAATTGGTGCTGTGAACTCTTAAGTTTATAGTTGGACATTACGATGGGTTTTGTTTTGTTCCCACCTTCAGTTGTTCCCACCTTATAGTAACACCATTGAAAGTAAAAAATAACTGGAGGGACTATGAATTGTTATCTTACACTTTAAAAGTACAATTTGTTTAAAATGAATTTATTTAAGTAGGTTTTCAGGGTCTTGTAATTCATATTGCATTTTTTTAATTGCAAAATATTCTTATGTAATATGTCTTATGAAGTTTAAAATTTATAATAAATGAGTCAGTTTTTCTCATAAAAAGCATTGTTTTATTGTTCTCTGTTTGACTTGATTGATTTTCTAAGATTCCAAACTACAAAATAAGCAATAAAAGTGTGTAAGATTCGTGTTGATATCATATATGGTCGATATCGGCCAGTAATTAATGCTGTAATATCAGTATTGTACCTGAAGTGAAAAAGTTGTAGCGGGCCACATCTGAATGAAGTTACGTTACAAAAATTTGGAGGAGCAGGACCAGGTGGTGCAACACCGTGTGGGGCGGGGATGGCAGGTTTGCATTGGCACACGCATCCATAATCCATAATTTTCACAAAAATCCGTAGTATTCTTACATGATAAAAGCAGGTGTGAGGTGTGGGTATGTTACCGGTGTGACACAACACCTCCCACCCACCCCCTCCTCCTCCTCGCTGAAAGGAACAGCTGAGGACGCAGTCAAAGTCTCAATTCCAGAAAAGCTTTGATTTTGTGGCAGGACACTATTGCTGTGGTGCGACTCAGGAGGTGTTTTTTTTTCTTTTTTTTTTTCCTTTATTTGTTTTTGGGTTATTTTACATCCTACAGGCTCTGGGGCATAAGATAAATTTGAAGCTGAGTTTTTGAATCTGAAATGTTAAAAAAATCTGTAAGATTTCTCCATATAGCCGTATACCTGCAAAATGTGTGTGTTTGTGTGTTGGGGGGGGGGGGGGTTAGAGTCATTTAAGACCATGTCAAACTAGATAACTTATGACACATTTTTTTGTCTAAATTGCTAATAAAAGTTAGATATTTAATCAATTTGTTTGAATTTCATTATGTACACACTGAAAAGATCAATTCCATCTTCAACATAGACGTCTTTAAAATGTTCAGAAGTTGTCATAAGTTGTCTAGTGTGACAGGGCCTTTATGGACAATCCATATAAGTAGACATGTATGGTTTAGGTTCTGAAAGTTTCATTAAAATCTGTCCATTTTGTTTATTGCTAAAGATACAAACACATATAGTCACAGCAGAAACCATGATTGCCTTTCACCTTTAAAACTGAATAAAGGCAAACCTCATAACAACTGAAGCTTAAGAAGACAGGATCTGAATAAAAGGTAGTTAGGGGTCAGCAGGTGACTCCAGTCTTAAATACTTCTGTTTTACAAGCAAGCTCTTGTATTAAAATCTGAAAGGTTGAGTTTACTCGACTGAGCTTGGCAGCAGTCCTACCAGACCCTCTAGAGGCAAGGAGCGGGTAGCCAAAAGCCTCTAGCTGCATCTCAATACTTTGTGCGCTGTATTGATTACAACTTGAGCTGATTCTCATCTCCCATTGTCCTGCTCTCAAACACACAGGACTTAATTTCATGTTTGGTTTTGTTTCCAAGCGCCAGACATTTTCCTCTTCCTCTTGTAGTTTGGCTCTTAAAAATCTAACCCCCCCCCCCCCCCCCTGCCCCGCCACTCCTGTCACAGCTTAACACTGCTCCACCTTCACTACAAACATACGTGCAGCAGAGATACCGGGGGGAATCAGTGTGGCTGGTAAAGCGCCAAACATGCCAAAGCATCAGCTGAGATAAATCTAAAGAAATTCATACCACCAGTCTCATTCAGCAAGGCTTTTGTGTTTGTTGATAAGGCTGGTGTATGCATGGCAGCGTGGAGCAGGTTGTCATTGAGACACGGCAGCGCTTCAGCGTGCACAGATCTTTGATCACTGTCCTTGCCTGTAACATCAGCGGTGTGTCAGTTAAGAAGTGTGATGATGACGGGAGCTGACAATGGCACTGCAGGCTTCTTCTTCTTCTATGGCTCGTGTCATATTTGGATTACCTTTCCTTGGCCCCTCTGCACAAGCCATAAAAGTGCTTCAGGTTAAGGACTAAAAGCATATGAGGGGATTCAACCTGAGACAAAAACTGCTTCTCTTTTCAAACCTGAAGACTCATTCAGTTGATATTTCTCTTTTTTCATGTTTTCTTCGTCATCATCTTTAGTCGTCAGTGCTTTTTTTTTCTCAGAGTGCGTTGAATGACAACATAGTTGACTTAGATTTTCATTTGGGTTTCAAGAACAAAAATGACTGGTAAGAAATAAATAAGTTCAATAAAATATCTAATAAAGAAGCAGTTTTGAGTTCGACCACCTGAATAGTATTGAAGCATACAGCACGTACAAAAATCAATACAGCCTAGCAGCTCTTATTGAAATCAGGAAATTGAGAAACTTTTGGCATTCATTCTTGTACCTGCCCACTTACAAGATTAATAATCAGGAGTTCTAGGAGAGCCTCCGTGTGACAATGAAGCATGAATTTGCCAATACTCAAATCAAGTCTGCCATGAGTGTTTTTGCATGGGATGATTTAGGATCAGTTTGTGGGGAGCTCTTCGGAGGTTAAGTGGGAAATCTTTGGCGCATTGCACCTCTCAAAGCAAACCAATGCTGACAAGGATGAAAGAGATCTCGTGCAGATAGATTTGCCTACTTATTCAAATTTCAAAGGCAGCTTGAAAGAAGAATCCAATAAAACTTTCCTTATTGCTTTAATACATGCCAGCGGATGCACAAACATGAAAAGCAATGTGCACATATGCTAATATGCAAACACAGTTTCCCATTCTGGCGAGTACATCTACACAAATGCATCCAGATTGTTTCATTATTTCTAAATTGAGGTTTTTAAAAAGAACAAATCATTGTTTGAATATAGCTTTTGTCACAACTGTAATGAAAGTGGGGCAAAGCTACAGCATCTCATATTGACAGTCAGAATCAGAAACAGCATTTTTCATTGTAAAACATCATGTTCTGATGGCCCTCGGCGCAAAATAGTTTCCAATTGAATCTATCTTTTTGTCGTGTCATCATCACGGCCAACTCCAATGATGTGGAAGAAAAGGAAGAACGAAAAAAAAAAAATTATAATGTATGAGTGTTGGTGGTGGGCCTGGGTGAGGTATTGATAGAAGAAAGAAAGGAGAGCACGGCAGCACTGGGGCAGAGATTGCTGTGGTGTACAGTAGCACAAATCCTGAATTCTGTGCCGATCCAATGGTAGCTAGGAAACAGCTGACAGTAAAATGGGGGGGATCAAAGGGATTAGCGTGCCCAGATTGAGCCCAAACAGTAACCCTTCCACTTTTCTCACTGCCAGCCTTTTTCCACATTTACGCCTTTATAGCAGTGATTTGCCTGGTTGTTACACACAACCAAACACGCTTTGGGCCCTCATTCTGCTTCATTTGGTTAAAAAATACATCCGTGTTAGAAAAAGGTCACCTGTTATTTCAAGACAAGTAAACCGACTGTGGAGAGATGCCACTACCACACATGCACGCATTCCCGAAAATACAAATGCTTATGCACGAGTAATCCAGACATAACAAAGATGTTGCATCTGGAGGAAGAGGATGCACCTGTCAGATGCAATCAGTTCTGCCTTTTGTGATCTGAGTGAGATTTCCTGTCACTGGCACTTGAGACATAGCCTGTTTAATTCTGCAGGGGGCTCCTGTGTCCCAAATGCTTCGGTCACTGTCTCCTCTTGTCACAGAGCTGGAGTAAAGTAACCAAACAAATGAGCCCAGGCGTCCCCTGTTAGGGACATGTACTGCAGCGCACCAGGAGGCCTCCTGACAACGATGGCCCCCGCAGTCTCCAGATGGAGGATGCAGCGGACACATGAAGCCACTCTGGGCTGACATGGAGCTTTACTCCTGAGACCAAAGCCAAATTGGATCTACATCACATATGACACACAGAGCAGATGATAGTTCAAAACAGATTTGTGATGCCTGAGTTAATCAAAAGCATTACGTCAAAGGCACTGTTGGGTATATCCTTCGTATGGACCCATTATATCTAGCTCTGACTTGTTGCAAGCACCTCGGGCAATGTTTCATCATCACTGTCCTCAAATCTTGCACAAAGTGCTGGTTAAAATATTACAATTTACATTTCTTTCTATGTGTCTGTTCAAGGAGGGTCTTTGAGTAATTCCCCAGTTCTGTGAAAGATAATGTTGGAGCACATCTGTTGTAAGAGTGGTGGACATGCTCTGCGCCTGTGGGGACTGCAGAAATTGGAGAGTCGTATCAGTTTAATGAAGTTGCTCTGGCCAATGTCTAACTTCACGGAATTCAATTAAAAAAACCTTATTTCTACTTCTGCAATCACTCAAGGGGTTGTCATCATTAGATTAAGGGGGTGTGTGTGAGGGGGGTTTTGAGGAGAAATTACTCTGGTGCCGATAATAAATATTTATCCCTTCATATAGAGAAAAGATTACCCTTTTCAAGCAGAGAAACAATAAAGAAGCTGTAGGAATATGATTAAATTTGACGGCTATGTAAAGATTAGAGCAAGAATATAAATCTCGCAACAGATCTTAGCCCTGCGAATTCCAACAACCTTTCTAAATGTTCAGATTTTATAGCTGAAGGTCCTTTATTGCATTATACAGTAAAGTGGAACCACTTATTTTACCCTTACTGTATAAGTGAGGAATATTGACCAAAAAAAACCTGTAAGACGAATGATAAAATGAGCACAAGGCTTGTCGTACTGCAGAGCTGACATATGTAGACTCAAAGGGTGGTAGTATTTAAAAGCTTTAATCACACCACCGCTCCATGGCCCTATGTGGCGTTCCGCTCTGCATCATTGAAAGCTTGTTTTATTAATGTTGTCCAGAGTGAAGTACAGCAGGGTTGCTTTGTGTTCTTGATTTAAAGTGGGGTGGAGCAGAAACAATGGGCATGAAAAAATCATGGCGAGGCTGTGGGGAAGAAACCACAAAAAGAGCCATGAAGAAGTGCATGTGCACTACAAAGAGAAAGCTTTGCACTGAATGTATTGATGAATGTAATGATGCAAAAACTACACTTCAGCTGAAAATGTACCGTCATGGCAATCTTTGAAAATAAGTGGGATTTTTTTTTTTGCCTTTTTTTTAGTATTACTTCACAAAAGACTGGAGTTATGCTAGTCGGCTTTCTGAAATTAATAGAATTAGTTCATCATGTGCTTTTATGTGACACATACGAGCCCATAAAGTCCAAAATGGTGCACAGGCAAGTGAAGGTAAATTTTGCTAGAGTCTGTTGCCTAATTGCTCTCATTAGCGGCTCACATTCACATCACTTATTCTGCACAATTAACTGACTGACTCCAAGATGTTATGAGGCAGGATATTGCGCTGGGTCAGAGGGAAAAAAAATGTAATTAATTCTCACCTAAATTAATTATTTCATATTTCAACGGATGGTACAATTGTACTTTTGTTGTGATTCCCCGAGGGGTGACCAGTAAAGCTTTTTTTTTTTTCCCTCTTCCCTTTTTTTACTGCATGTTATGTAGAAATGAGGAAGTGGGCAAAGTTGATGGAAATCAGGAGCCATTGTTGTTTGACAGAAGCCACCTTTGCAGTGATTGCCTCTGTTATTAATTTGTGAGATGAGAGGAGGCAGGCTTCTCCAAGCCTCTGATGGTTACGCGCCGCATTAAAGAACTGCTGCTATGAATGACACTCAGGACTAATGAATATGAATACATTTATAAAAATAGGCACAGGCTCCCCTCTCAGTGCAGATTGGGAGTGACAGTCACATTGACTGGGCATGGCTGATGAGAGAGGGAGCCGCTGCCCCTGGAGATTGAGGATGTTGCAGTGATCAGACGAACAACCCGCACAAACACACCACACGCAATCATCCATAGGCAAATGCCACGGCATCCTTTAAGACTCCAGGATTTAAAAAAAAAAGTTAATAAAAAGACATGACACTGTTTACAAACTGACCACAAATAAGCTAACCAGGTGTTTAACTTACCAAAAAGCAGTTCAAAGTATCCATCATCGCTAATTTCTTCATTTGTGGAGGATGTCAGTGCAGAATGATCATTTAATATTATCTGTGGAATATTGAGCAGATGGGGGCTTTGAAAGAGGATTTATTTTAATTTGGAAAATCCACAGGTGTTCAATTGTTAGCTAGTGATTTATGCCGCACAAACACATTTACATTGCTTGTCAGCCGACTTATAGATTGTTTCCTGTGGAAGCAAAGTGCTGTAATTTATTGTCATTAACACACAATTCATTCTGTTTAGAGTGACTTCAGGGACACAAAGATGCATTAATTTATCTCCGTAGTAATAGTTTGGTATTTAAGCACAGGCATTACCCTACAATGCAATAAATAATAAACCAGATTGACTTAATGAATATTTTTTATTATATATTGTCTCTAGCTACTAAGTCTGGGGTTGGCTTTGTTGCAGCAGGTGTTTGAACCCATTTGCAAAAATATGCAATAAACAAATGTTTTGGTTTCATTTTTCATTTTCTCCATCAATCAGTGTTCTCATGCGGGACACATCGCCCAGGCTCATTTCTAAAGGTGCATTTATATTTTTCTTTTTCTATTCATTAATGCCAAACACTCTGCCTTGTCATTCCACCCTACACAGTCATCACAAAAGTTTCTGCCACTGACAGCGTTCCCACAGAGAAGGTAAAGAAATAATATGCAAATGCATTCATCTGTTTCCCTCTGTAGGTGATGATCCTAATTGATTAATTGAAGATTTGATTAGGTGCAGATTAATAATTCAGGATGTTATTTGCCACGCTGCGAAAGTTCAGGTGCGGCAGCGTGACTGTTACCTCCTCTTCCAAATTTTCCAGAAGAGTTTCCCCCCTCATTTTTCTCTCAGTTGAAGCATGAGCAGAACCAGCTCCTGAAAGTTCTGTGAAGGACTTTGATTGAGATGAGTGGAATATTCATTGCCTCCGACAGGCGTAACCTTGGTGAGTGTTCTCTGGCAGCCACTTGAGGAGCAAAGCACACAGCTTGCTCTGGTCATTGGGCATGACTGACACCATGGCACTAACCTTGAGCCAGGTTCCTGTAGAGCTGTGGCTCAGTATTTAAGGTCCACAGAAAACCTATTGAACATCTGACTGAACTGGGTTAGATGGCTTTAATGAATGCAAGCCATTAAACATTTTTAATTAACAGCTGAAGCAACCTTGAAGGCTCCAAAAAATGTTATTAATTAGTTAAAAAAATGTAAAGACTGCTTCTTCTTCAGCTTCTTTTTATTTACCCCCTACCTTCCAAAACACATTAATTATCCAGCTATTCACTTTGTGTTATGTTCTATGTTTACATGTTTTATCCTTATAAAACAATTACTTTAAAAGACAGAGAATAATGGAGCAAAATGTAAAGCAGCCTTAAAAAAAGCCTTATTACCTCAGGATTCTGATCACATCTATACTTTTTAAAATGACTCACTTGTTTACTTGTGTTGGAATATCTGTTTTTGACATTGACCTCTTGTATTGTGCTTTTTTACATTTGGTTGTATAAATTAAAAAGGGGGAAAAAAGACAACGTTGAAAGTGTCTATGCATCAAATTTGTCCGATTTCACCTCTTATAACACTGAGCCCCGGGGATTCTGTTTGATTTCCTCCTGATTCAGCAAAGCTGCCTTTTCTTCTGAAGAAAGTTTAGCATGAGCTCTTCCTGGGGGTCAGAGGCCAACTCAGCATTATTGAATAATAAATAAACAAAAATGTGTTTTCAGCCGAGCTGATCCCTGTTGTTTCTTCTCTTCTCACTTTCCGGGGCAGACAAACGGGCAGCTGGAGCCTTGTATTCTCTGTAATGGGCTGTATATATGCAGGGTTTCATATTTCAATCACTGCCACGGCAGTAGAAATTGGTGCTTTAAGATTAAGTTGAAATTGGAAAGTGGCTATCGTGTCTGCATGAGGAAACACATTTGAATTTGAGGAGAAAAGGTGCTCCGCAGCTGCATCTGGACGGCAAAGCGACCCGTTCTTCAGAGTAGACGTTAGGTTGGAGCCACAAAGTGCTTCAGCGCCTTTCAAACCCCCAGTCAGGTGATTTTTCAGTAAAAGTCGACATTAGACGTGAAATTTGAGGAAGTATTTCATAATAGCTCTGTGATCAATGATTCATCCCTGAACATATTAATGAGACATAAATGATGTATTGGATTCTGATGAGGTAGATTTACAATCACATTGTTAAATGTCACAAGCGTTCATTCATGATAATAAGGTATTTGCAATGATTAATGCTTTGTATTTGGCCATAAAAACAATAGAAATGGATATACCAGTGCAAATTCAATTGCTTTTTCTAGGAATTTTAAAAGACTGTCCAGTGTTGTGAGTTTTACCTTTCACTTTGTGCTGTCACTTACATCTCTTACTCACACTGTCGCTTCTCTCTGCTACATTAACTGAATATTCATTATGTGGCTAATGGTGGCGCCTTTGAAGAGAAATGATCATATTTAATTTTCTCGCCTGAGAAGGAACAGAGTCAGTGAGAAGGGAGTGTAGGAGAAAAAGTGTATGGGAAAGATAAAAGGGGGGAGGGAGGGAGAAAATTACATCAAGCCTTGAATAGAGCAGCACTGGGGCATAGAGTTTATGGACAGGCAGTGGTGGGCAGATGGAAGGAGATGAGATGAGTCTACAGATTACAATAAGATCATATCAGTCTATCTTTCTGATAGTATTGATTGACCTGCACCTGTATCGCCACAACTCCTCCATTTCTAAATGCAAACCACGTCTGAGAGTTCATTGTCCTCTCCTCCACAACGTGCCTCCCCAGAATGGAAAGAAAAAAAAGAGTCATTTTCTTGACTTTTTTTTACTTGTGGCAAGAATCAGATTATACAAAAAAAATCAACCAGTGGCTGCAATGGTATTTCTTTGCTCTAGCAGCTGCAGTCCCTGGCTGTGTTTATCGCTTTATCGATTGCCATCACAAGGCAGTAATTTGCCAGGACTTGCAGGGACATGATTAAAGATCCGCTAGCGATGCATGGTGGCTCTAGTTGGTGCCGGAGTGTCATGTTGATGAATACACGCTGACATACGTACACAGACACTAACACACTGGTAAGCAGGGACTTGCCTAGGGGAGGGGGTGTTCCTGTCATAGACATCAATGGCTTTAAATCTCCTGTGCTAACCTTTTAATGCTCTCAGATCCTTATGGCTGGCTGGATAATTGATTGTGTTTGGTCTAATGGGATTAAGAGGCAGTGGAGGCCTTGGGTTGGACACCGTGGCAGTAATGCCAACAATGGTGTTGGACTGGAAGATGGCAGATAGCTGTGGCCAATATGAATGTAAAGTCTGCAAGAAACTGAGAAGCATGTTTGTGCATGAGAAAGACTAAAAGAGTGACAAAAAGAGTTGATTTTAAAATGACTGAGAGCACAAAAAGGGGTGAAAACATAGCTGCAGGTTTGCTTCTCAGTCCATCTCTAATTAGCTGTATGAGAAAAACCAAAGAGCTGATGGTATCCCCAAGTGAAAAGCTTGTTAGCGTAAGAGATGCTATCTGCTGGCTATTGGTTTTGGCCGTGTTTTGCACACTTGGTGAGTCACAGGGTCTGTGGTGTGCAGCGAGATGAAAGCCGCATAAAAATGAGAGCCAAGGTGGGGAGGCATACCCCCCACTTTTTTTTTTTTTTTACAGAGGACAAAGCCTGTCCCATCCTAACATTTCAACAGACACTTTCCTTTAGCTCCATCCAGTTGCATCAGCGTGTGTTTGAACGTGTCGGGCTACTGGTCTCTTTTAGCGTTTGAATTATTTTTAACTTCCTTTCACATTTGGGATGAGATGAAATCAGAAGTTTGTGTGGGAGAGTGGTGAGGGAAGATGCTGCCTCTAGTAAAATTTTCTGAAGTTTTCTCTAACTACTTCACACCCAGTATAGTGCAGCTATGAGCCTGAAATGCACCAGTGCCAATTTTTTTTTGTTTTGTTTTATGCAGCTCCTTTTCCAACCGTGTTGTATACAGCCAGGCAGTAACTCAAAGTATAGAGGTTAACAGGGTCTGTCATTGCTGGATTGCTGGCTCTATTCACAAGTCCAGCCAGCCAGATCATGCCACAGATCCAGGTTTTGTCTCTCATGAATAGCGGCTGCTCCAGCCCACCGGCCCTTTATACTGGGCCACGTTTTCACTTGAGATTGGAATATGCCAGGTCAGGATAATTTTTGCCACTTTGCCAGCTTTCTCTGGCTCAAGCAGTGAAGCTAAAATGTGTCATTGTGAGTATGTGTTTAAGTGTGCATCTGTGTCAGCACTAGTGTTGGTTAATGACAGACAAAGAGTGAGAAGAGTGTGTAATGGAGAACAGCAGGAGGGCATGAGATAAATTTGGTGTGTTTATAGTCGACTACGAGTGCCTGACTGTGCTCCGGTTGAAATCTGAGAGCGAACGTGGAACTACATAAAAAAAAAAAATCATTCTGTGTTTGCGAGCTTGAGAAAATGTGTCACTCTGACCTGGCTGTCTGTCTATGGTTGTCGATGTGATGACAGGTGAGGTGTTGCCATGGTTACCTCAAGTAGAACTAGAGTTGGAATGAGTGTATTTTTTTGTGTGCGACGGCCTTACAATTTCGCAGTTAGAAATTTTTTACACCTCCCATGTCCTAGTTTTGTTTAGGTGATGAGTGATACTGAAACACCATATGGGTGCAGCAGGTGTTACTAGGAGGTGAGTGCCAGTTTGTGCACATAGTGGGTGTTGGAAAGAGTTATCAGTCAGCTCCTTCCCCAATCTGTGGAGACTTCCCAGAGAGCTGTGTGTCCTTACAAGGGCCAGATGCTGCCTTGGTGTTCTCAGCTTTCCTCTTCCCTCGTTCCCAAGCCCACATCAAATACATGCAGCCCATTTCCCCAAAAAACTCTAAATCTCTTTAATTCCATCATCTGTTGCCCATTGAGGGCTGCAATTTAGTCTTTACGTAGAATTTTAGTATGCTATTAAAGCATTTTTAAACTTGGTGGCCAGGCCTTGCAGCAGAGAGGACTTTCAGCAGTGTGTGTTGCTCAGTCTAACTTCTATCATATTGTTCCCAGGATGACTTAGAGGATACAAAATATAGATCCTACATGTTCATTTTCAACTCAACCACTAGGCTACATATTTTGTACATTGAATAATGGCTTCACTGTGGTATAGTATAAATTAAGTACAAGCGTGATATTAGGAAGGAGCAGGAAATGGATCGACTGATAGGAGCCTCATCCTCATTAATGTGGGTGTTGCCTCGGTCAGTCGTGTTAAAGAAAGTCAAAAAGCAAAGCTCTCGATTTACTGGTCTGTCAACATTCCAACCCACATCTATGGTCATGAGACTTATATCGTGATTGGATATTTTGCGACTGATTACCTGAATTATAGTCTTGTATTTTATACTCGGTCATGCTTTGAACAGTAAGAAAATCAATAAGTCTCTAGTTAACATGTGCCTTGCTTCTGCAGGATAAACATATGATTGTTTATATTTCTGGCATTCCAATGCTGATGTAAGAGGGACCACCTTCAGGGGATCTGACCAGGTTTTCTATAAATATTATGAGAATGCGTGATTGGCAGCCATATTTGTTTTAGACTTCCGAAGCCACGGGCTTGGAGTGAAATCAAGTTTTTTTTTATCTGAAAAACAAAAACATTCAACTGAGAACTAACTCAGTTTTCGATGTATTATCTGGGCTTCCAATCTTAACCATTGAGATTATCATGTTAATCGTTATATTGTTCTTTATCAATGCTATATAAAAGGTCTTACCTGAAGCAGTGTCTGTGAAGAGAATGCACAAATGCTGCTGTGTGCGTCATACATAAATTTTAGTTTTGTAAAGTGTCCCTCAAATTCCCCATTACATTTATAGAACAGTGAAAAATGTCTCTGCTCCATAATGACTTCCCTATCTCCCAGGTGGAGAGCAAAGCTATGAAACAACAATACCTCGCAAAATAACTCTGGTGCTGGAGAATTAAGTCTGTAGGAATTGTTTATATCATTACTGCAGCAGCACTCTGGACTATTCTGAGGTTGCTCAAGCTCATAATCAGGGTTCTCATGAGGTCACGTTTCTCGGATTTACTCCATTTTTGGGGGAGTTGGTTAAAGTGGTTTTGGCCTTTTTTTTTGCTGTTAGCTAACCACTCTCCTTCTCTAAGCTGAGTAAGAAGCTATGTCCTTGGCAGACTGGGTGTGGACTTTAAGAATGATTGACCTGCTTTAATCATTGTTGTGCCTTGCAGCAGCGGGGAGTCTCAGCATGAAGCAGACCTGACCAGTTCCTGTGCCCTTCTGACCAGCCTGCTTTCTGACAAACTGAATTAGAGCTGAACGATTCCTCTATCGACTTTGACTACTATAAATGGCTAATCAGACTGACCTGAATCGAAACAAAACAGAAACACATTTTAGTCTTTAGATAACAAAAGCTCACTGTGGCCACATTAGAGATCAGTGTCATCGAGTGAAAACACATGATGCCGACTTTTTCAGTGAGAAAGTCACAGCATCTAAGATAGACTTCAGTGATTTGCAGTAATTGTAAACATTTTCTCAAAAAGATATTTTTATTTGTGCTTGTTATGCTACATGAATAGATATCTAATTCCCTATATGTGAAAACACAGCTAATGTTAAAAGGTTGTTTTCTGTTTATAAAAGATAAACTTAATTCAGCTGTTAGATGAGATTATTATCTGTAAATATGTCCTGCATACCTATTTACTTTGGTATCTCACTGGCAATCCATTGCTTCCATCTGGGAGTGTTTTTCGCCCAATATCTCAGAGACAAAGATAAATAGGGCTGTTGTTTACTGGTGAGCCAATGTCAACACTAGTGATGTCACTGATACCCATTGTAATAGACAAAACCCCAAAACAATGATACAGGATTAGTTTTCTGACAATCAGGGACAGCCCAAGGGTAGAAGAGAGATATGGGCTCGTACAGCCCTTAGGTTTGGCACATCTCCGCAACAGCTGTCTCTCTACATGTCAGCAACAGCAACAAATCTAATCCAAGGCCTCATGGCGCCTCAAATATACAGACACAGTGACAGGGAGGAGAGCAACAACATGCCCCATACTCCCTCCTCTTCTTCAAAATGCTAGGTAGTGGATTATTTGTGGTGTTGCAGATCATCCCAAGCCCTTTCACCCACCCAGTGAGCCCTGGAGGTGGATTAGAGGCTCGTAATCTGACTGTGCATGGTGACACATGTCAACCATTGGGTGTCAGCTGTAAAGAGTTGGGGGCTAAGTTAGAAATGGTTGGATTATCCAGGATATACAGCCTTGGGGTTGTTTCAGTTTATTTCAACACCAACCCCCTAGTCACACACACACACTCAAAAAAACACCCACATATGTCCGTGTGCACATGTAGGTGAATGCTCCAGACATGCCTGGACTGGGCCTGTGGGCTTCCTTGACATTACCGCCCAAACATTCCCTCTTCAACACAAGACCAGCCTGGGATTTCTGTCACATCTGTCTATAGGCGAAACTCACATTTTCATTTTGGTGTAGCCAGTGGCACTACATAACCTTTTTCTCCTCTCTTCCCCTCTTCTTCTTCATCTCATGATTGTGTCAATCATCACAGCGCTGTCACTCTGGATCTGTCTCTAGACTAAGCCATCTCAATGCCAAGATTCAGACCCAATTGACTGAAGGAGACCTCCAATTCGGCTCATTCTCTCTTGAAATTGTAACAATTTCTTCACACGACTTGAACTTTTTGCCTTTCTCAGATGTTATTTTCCCTCGCCCCCCGCCTTTTTTTTTGTACTGATCTAATTTGCAATATTTTCACATGATAGATGAAGCCTGTACATGCAGAACAGAGTACACATGGCCAGGGAATTGAGAAGTGCAAATAATTCCCTCATGTGGAAAGGCTGCAATTAACTGGGGATGTCAGCCTTTGTAAAATATAATTGAGTTCAGGACGAAATGAACGTCTCTAATCCGGCCGACAGAGCACTGTCAATCAGTGTTCTTTGCATCCCCAAAACCAACTGTCATGCTTGTTTATGTCTGTCTGTCTAGTGAGATTTTGGACATTCATGTTCTGACAGCTGCCACCTTTTTAAGTGTGGATGACTGGGTGACTTTACCCATGCCTGGTGGGAGTGGAAAGTTGCACTATAGGACGACACTGGACATCTGCTTTCTTTTCTCTCTTTTTGTTTTTTTTTCTGGCTGGGTGGTGATAAAATTGGTCACTCGTGCATGATGCCGGACACCTGTGTGATTGAAGAAACATTTTCTTTATTATTGAGCATAAATCGTCTCTTGTGGCGCGCAGAACTGTAACAGTGGTGAAAATATCTATTAGCACAGCATGGCTTCACCTCGGTTCTAAGGGTGAAAAAAAAACTTTATTAAGAAACCTTTTCTGTTAATGGTGAAATTGCTTTATTCTTCTGCAGAGCCATGTATCCATTTGTTTTTTTAACTTGCTTTTCGTGCAGGGTCAGACTCTTTTTCTCATCTATGCAGTGTCAGGAAGTCCTGCTGCCTGCTGGAAATGTCAACCATTACAAGTAAAAAAGACTGCACTGACCTTAAAGTCTAAGTCAATGTTTATATCAAACTTAGCACATTTAAAAACTATTGAAGTTGACTAAATTGCATTAAAGTCAAACTAAACAAGATATGTAAAATGTGATCAAAAGATACAACAAAATACAGAAAAATATGTCATCCTATATGAGTCTTAATTGCGATTTGAAAATCGTAAAGGGGCCTCATCTATGGATGGATGAAGCCAATTAGAGAATATTTGTTGTGAGTGATTCATTTTTTTGCCCATTTATCTCCCAGCTGTGATTGCCGCGGGTTCTGTTTCTCAGCTTTCCTCTAATCAACCCATTGACTGAGAGGTAAAAGACTATAGGAACTCTACGGGTTCTGTACGGTCATTCAAAGAGTCCTTTGTCTTGTGTGTTCCCCAGTTTAATTTTTGTGTGTCTGATAATTGCCTTTCAAGAACCTCCTTTGCAATCCCTTCAGACCTACCAACAGGCTGCCGTGGAATGGATTAATTACAGGGCGCTTGACAAATTGTTGCCCACAGTTGTGGTGGCTTTGTAAACTCTCTTGACTAATCAGCACAAGACGGAGCCTGGTCACTCAATGTGACCTCCTCACCAACATTGACACTGTGGCTGCAACTAGATGGCCCCCAGTCAAAGATTAATTGTGTTGAACCCTCAGTATTGTACACTAACTGACAGCTGTGTCACTCTTGTTGAGGAAAGCCATGTCTTTTCACAAACACAAGTAGATTCTTTGTGATTGAGGAAAATCTATGTAGTAATTTTAAAGGCTTTATCCTGAGAAAAAAAAAATCTTCAAGCGAAATTGACTTAGGATTGATTGCTGTTTTTGCTTTGTTCACCATGAATTTCTTTTTTGTTTATTTTATTTTTTATCTGCTGTGCTTTTTTTCCTCCCCTTCGAGGACTGTTGAGCTGGAGAAAGTTTTGCTTTCTTTGGTTGATTAAAAAACAAATGCACAATCTAAAACCCTTTTAACAATTTGTGCCAAATTCTTACAATCCTCTCCACAATAGTTTCAATGTGAAATCCTAATGTTGAAAACAACTAAAGTGCAAACTAAAAACCCTAATAAACAAAAATTCTTCTTGTTTGCTCTTGAAACCAGTTCTGAATTACTTCGCAGTCTGCCGCGGCACCTGCCTACCAAACCATATGGTGGTTTTGAAAGTAGTTTCTTTTCAACTTTGAGTGTTCTTTTAATGTATTCACTCAGCTTTTTCTCATATAGAGGGAAATGCCTGCAGCTTTGTTTATGCATTTGAATAATCTCAAAATTATAAAATATAGTAGAAGCACAGAGCGGTGCCCTGATGTATTTCCAGGAGCACCTTTTGTAAAACAGTAAATGTGTGACAAATGCATACATGTTCAAGTTTGTGTGTGTTTGTGGGGAGCAAGAAAATACATGTGAGAGTGGTGTTGGGGTGTTTGGACACGCATGACCCACTTGTTTATGACTCAGAACCACATGCTGAAGTCCAGCATGTCACATAAAAAAAACCACTTTTTGCAGGAATTCAAACAGATCCGTTTTTAAAAAAAATTTCCTCATTTGTTTTCTTTCCTGCAAGTGAGGACAGTTTTTTTTTAACCATTCCGAGCACACAAAAGAGTCTGCCATTATCACAGCTGTAATCGACCGTTACAGATTCTCCCCCCACTAGAGTGCTCGTTAACTGCAGGACAAAAAGCCTCCCAAACAGGCAGAGCATCCTGGTGCAAACAACAGGGTGGTTTGTTGTGCCAGCTTAAACCAGCAGCTTGTAAATTGAATCCTGTGGCATACAGTCAAGTGTACAGTGTTCAGTGGAGCTTTGCCACTATCTCCCAGCCAGAAGAGCCCCAAGCTGACCCTGAGGCTCGACAACACCTGGCTTCTCTCTTGTTAATCATGGGCAAAGATCCAATCTAAACAGAAACGTCTGTGCAGCCATTGCATTTTATGTGAGACATAAAATATGCTCATGCGCCTTTCAGCACATCAGAAACAATGTTTTCTCCCCATGTCTGCCTGGTTTATTGTGTGTGTCAGCAGTGCCTCGACGAGCCTTTCAGGGTTAGCCTAATTCACCACTGCATTGGAATCCATTTGCAAGTTTTTGTGCGCTTTGTCGAAGTTTATCATTGATGCTGATGAACCTAGATGCCGTACATGATTGGATCTGTCAGGATATAGGTTAAAAAAAAAAAAAAAGGCCAGCTGAAGATGGAGCGTCTGTTTTCAAGTGCTTGTGTTTGGGGACAAGCCGGTGCTGTTGTGTACGTGTGAAGGCCACTTTACCTACGCTTCAGGTGGCTCATTCTGTAGGCACACTTCTGACAAATATCCACTCGCATCAGTAAAATTATGTGCGACAGCGATCACTTCACATCCACAGACCTTAACAGATGGAGCGTGCTATACAGTAAAATAAACACTAGAGAATGCGGCACTAGAGGATGAATCAAACCTGCTCGGTGGGGAGGGGACAGGAGGAAAAATCATGGAGAAAACAACATTTGGCGGAGCTTTGTTCGCTGATGGACTTAAGGTAGAGAATTAATCCACTGATTGAAATAACATTTGTGTGTAACACCATGTCACCCATTTTTTTAAACACCCCACCCTGTAATTTGTATTCAACTTTTTAGATATTTTCTTATGTAGACGTGTCAAAAAATGAAAATTTCAGGAATCGGACCACATATGGGCTGTGCTGGTCCATATCTCAGCTGGGGAATGTAATCCTCACCCCCCTTGAACCTTCTGTCCTGCTTCATTATCAAATGGTCAGCATGTGTGGCAGCATTATGCCACAAAGCACGGCTATCAGCCACCCTTGTTTTTGAACTGAACTCAAAACCTTTACAAACACTTTTTTTCCCACAGTTAATAGTCTCCTTCTACTTTTTATATCTTCCTTCAAACTGTGCGACAAGAATGTCTGATATGGCATATTTTGTGAACTGAGGGGGTTGGACAGAATGGACTCGGAAAGAGATTACAGTGAGGGAAGTAGAACAACAACAATGTAAGGATTACAGGCAGGATTTGTGTGAGGAACACATGATATCCTCCCTCATCCCTTTATCAGATTGGCTGTGATGGAGAGGCAGCAGTCGCTGCATGGTACCACAGAGAAGTTTGGATTCATTAGAACAAAGCCAGATTTGGACATTGAGGGGCGATACCTGCTTGTTGTTTTGTTGAATATCACTTAACAGACGAGATGGCTGCCTTCAAATAAGACTTTAAGCACAAGTGGTAGAATAAACTTGTTCTCAAAACAAGATAAAGAGAAAAAAATCTTCATTTGATTGGATGACTACAGCTATCTAATCTCACGTCTCTGGAATTTTGGGGTGAATCCAGTTTGGTTTGGTCTAACCCTAGATTTCAGTTGTGCCCTTGTCCTTAATTAAAAGTCCAAATCTCGTTTTATTTTTCCTTTTACTACTTAGCCTTACCTAACATTTATTGTGATGGGGCAGGCATGTTCTAATCCTCTTTGTAATGTTGGTAGATGGCAAAGGGTCACATGAGTCAACCATGTGTTGCTTAAACCTAAAAACAAAGAAAAAAAACAACTGCATCACGTTTAATTTGATTTTAATATTTTACAAAAATATATAACAAAGTGGTCAAATATAAAATAAACCTAAAAGTATAATTCCACAAAATGTTTTAATTAGATCTCTTGTTTTCACGGCCTCTACGTTTTATAATCCATGACAGCTATTTTAAATTTAACTAAATTTAACTTAAATAGGAGCTCTTTTGATTTGAGATCAAAACTCAAGAAAAGCCACAAATGTTTTTTTCTTTCAGTAATCTGATCACTTCACAACCATTTAAGCCTATTTATGATGCTCAACCAGCAAAATAAGGTTTTTGCTTCAGTAATATTTTTGTAATTTTAGGTATTCAGTTAATAAATTAGTTTTATCATTTATTTGTGCCTTTATTTTTACATTAAATTTCATCATGATACCAGGAATATTCAAGTTTTTAAAAAAAAAATGTGCCCATTTGCAGTGCGAAACATGCTATCCACTGTTTGTGAGTAAATTACCTGTTTGTTTTCCAAGTGCAGCAATCACCCCTCGCGAAAACATAGATTTGATTTACCGTTCTCTTCTTAGTGAGTTTAAGCTGTGCTAAATTAGGAGAATTCAAAATTTAAAAATAAAAACTGTGTGGAAACACAGAGTAATCAACAGTAATGTGTTTTTGGTTGAATGGTTACCGGCACTGACAGAAGAAAAAACTGAAAAAGAGTTTGTGCTGAATTTAGACACTGTACTCTGGAAAGTCCTGCTTTGACAGCCCCAAACCAACAAAGAAAGGCCCATCTCGAGTCAGGCTGACACACCCTCTCACAGTGCTGTCCTCCCACACCATTCTCTCCACTCGTCCCACTTGTCTCCTTTAAAGGCCTGCGATGCATGCAATCACCACAAAGACAAAATTCGCTGAGGACAATTTTTCTGTTCATCTAGTTCAACCTCAATGCAAGGCGGAGAGATTTGAGAATGAGAAAAATGAAAGAACAAGCAAATGAATTAGAGTGAGGGAGAAAATGGCTTAGGAAAAAAAATTGAGTGAGAGAGACGAGGATGGAAACAGATTGAACAAGAGAATGCTGTGACAATTATAGGTAACAGAGCCTCCTTCGTCAAAGTGGAACCCTATTTCTGGGCATGTCTATTCTCCCGAATGCGAGACAGTAAATACCTTGTTTCTATCTTCCCTGGACGTCAATGTGACCACCAATGCCACAATGGAAACCCTGATGAGGAGCACATGCAATTGCTCTCTCTTAATAAAATCTCACAGTTCCCATTACACTCCGGCACAATGGGCCCCTTGCCTGGCCGCTGATTGAGTTCCTACTTTCCGAGAGCTATAATAAAAGCCCAGCCACTCCCTCCCACCACCCTTATCCATTTTACTGCACTTTGCTCCTCTTCCTTCTCCAGCCCTCATCCAAGTCCTTCCCGTGCTGAGGCTTGACACAAGTGAAATCTTATCCTTTAGAGCCCAAATCTTCAGCTCTTCTCGTTTCTATTTTTACTTTTCTGGTCCACCCTCACAGCCTTCCTTCACACCAAACCAAGCGTAAGAAAGAGAGGGCCTCCTTGTTTTACAATTGATTTTGTTGGTTGGTTGATAGGTAGTTTCTGTCAGAGTTAATTCATTTGAAGCATCTTTCACATTGGATAAAAGTAAAAAATATCACTCGCACTTGTGAACAACTATGGAACCTTTGCATCGAAAGCAGTTTAGTGATGTGCAGATTGACACAAAATTATTACAGATAATAAAACTTTATTCTCTGAAATCAATTATAAAATCAAAATATTAATACTTTAGTCATTTCAGGTAATGTGTATAATTAACATTAACACAGTGGAAATCATACGCCGTTGGGGAGGAACTACTTTTTCTTCAGCCTGGGTAATGCGTATGTACAATGCTCATCATTTTTATAGTAATTCTTGATAGTTAAACAATATAATAATAATTTATTTCATGATTTTATTGTTTTGCTTCATTTTTTCTTGTTTAAAGCACCATTTTCACATTTTTTGTAAGATTGTATCTTCTGGGGTTTTTTCCTGCTGTTGCATTAGCTCGGCTGTATTGCAAATGAGGGCGCTACATCAATGTACTTCTGAGTTTAAAATGAACAAATAAATTACTCTGATGCCTTTTATACTTTATGAAGTGGAGATTTGAAATACATTAACTTTTTTTAGGTTTACCAGACACTGGTGTATTTGCACAAAGTATGAGTATCAGATCAGTATTGCCGATACCAGCCAGAGTTTTACTCACTATTAGAATTGGAGATCGATGGTTTTGAACATCAGTCACTGCAGCACATCCTTTAAATGAGTTCAAATGTTATCAAGAGTAATGTTTGATTAATGCGAGAATTATGCATAACTTGCTTTTTTATTATACTAACACGTTTTTATCAACTTCAACATATCACCTAAAACTTTGGAAGTGAAATTGGTAAGAATGTTTTCCTGTTTCCGCTAAGCAGCTGAAAGCTCCCTTCGAGTAGTTCCATGAAGAAGTCACAAAGTCAGAAACTGTGCCCAGAGCGACACTATTCCATGTTCTGACTTACAGTATTATTCATCCAGAAAATAAATTGAAAAACTAAAACCTTTGAGTAGGATGGAATGCAATAGATCTAACTGATTTTTGTATAAAAACAATATTATTATTGTGAATCACAATTTTATTATGACATCCTTCTGTACAGCTAGTCTGTCGAGGCACACTCACAATTATGAGGGGTTTTAAGAAGGTTTAAGGAGATTCGTGAGGTGGGATGGATTCCTTTGCTTGGGAAATGGGTGAAAAGAAATTCTAAAACGTAGGTTGGGTTCTAGGAAGAGGGATTTATTTTGTCTAATTACACTTTCCTCCTTGGTCTTTAGAGTATTGCTCACGGAAGGATAAGTTTCCCCAAAATAGAATGTAGCAGTTTAGCTCTTTTTATTGTTCTAAAAAAAAAAAAAAGAAAAGAAACACTTTAAATTCTTACAATTTGTTTAATGTTGAGTTTTGCGTAGACAATGTAAGAATTCTTATTTCTAAGCTGAAAGCAGAGTCTGAAATTAGATCAAGTTTTAATTTGAAGAATTTAGTCCTCGGCGGTCAGACCACAGCCTCTGCAACATTTGGGGATATGGTGCTGACATGCATCAATGGTCGGAGTGGTTCTGTGGTTGCTACAAATTAAAGGATGAGACTAAAGCTTGGATTTGATTTACTGAGCTCCACACACTTACACCCACTTTGAGGGTCTGTACCGCACAGCCCACATCCACTTTTAAAAGGATCAAAGAGGTAATTTTTCTTCCTTGTTGACGTGTAATGATATAATCAAAACTGTTTGTGTGCAGAAATTATACATGCAGACACACACATCCACACATACGGACCTGGTTCATAAACACACAGTACTCCTCACAGGTGGTAAGCCATGAGGACCTTCTGATTAGCTGTTTTTCAAATGTGAGTCAGGTAAACTGAGGCACTCCCTGCTGCTTTGTGATGCTAGTAAAGGTCAGCAGCTGGTGGCTTCGCTCCAGTCTACACCACCAGGACCCCCTGAGCAGGACTCAGTCACCCTGAGAGTAAAATAAATAAAGTTTGTATTTATTTGCTGGTTTCACCTGAAAGTCACACCTATACTACTGTGATGAAATGATAAACTGCGAGCAGATGCATGTAGAGAAAAGGTCTTTGTGCTTTTTGTGCAGAACTGACAGTGTTGGAAGTAGACGTGTGATAAAACCAAGAAGGATGAAAACGAAGAAAAGAAAATAGAGCTCTTTATTTGTGTACCGCTCAGTCTCATGTTCAACCAAAGCTGTCTCATTTAGGTCAACGTGCCCGGCGTCGCTGGCATCAACTGCTTATGCCATATTAATTTCATATGGACTAGTTGATGGGCAATCTTTGATGTACCCCGCGCAGATTTTGTATGTGTTGCTTATTTGATCCAGCTGACTGACTTGTCTGTGTCTGACAGCTCTGATACCATGAAGATAAGGGTGTCAGATCAGTCGGGCGCCATGCTTTATTTCCTCCACAATGAATTCACCAAAGTTTTCCCATCACATCTGCGCACCATGGTGACAGCATGATGGGAGCGGTCCAGCCTGACACATAGCAACAATAGGCAGCTCATGCTGACAATAATGCCACCGTTGCTCATGCTGAAGAAAGCCCATCCCTTCTCATTTCATTGAGAAAGAAGGGAGAAAGAGATGAAGGGGCGGTTGGGGTGGGGTGTGGGGGGCAGACTGTATCCAGTTGAGGGTAAAAAAGACCATTTTTTAATCTTCAGTCAGGCTGGCAGTGCAATGGTAATCCTTCAGCAACACGCTTGGTCTGCAGCACAGGTAGGTCAGGCTAATAAACACATAAATATGCACACAGGATTATGCACATCTTCAAACTGTACAATGAAAAGTCACATTTTGTCATTGAAAACGTCATTTTGTTTTGAGCAGTAGATCCAAACTTCTCAAAAAAATATGTTTTCTTTTTTAGTTTTTCTTGGTAAAATACAGAAATGATTTTATTTTTATTATTATTGAACACTGACCCTGACCTCCTAGAAACAGGAGCAAGTGTTGATAATGTTAATATTCTGTTCATACCTTACTGAAAAGAAATCAGTCACTGGTAGCATTAAAAGATAGATGTGTGGGTTTTTTTGGGACTGCTATTTTGCAAATATATTTTTCAAAATTTAGTTTAAATCTGTGAATTTCAATGTAATCATGGGCATGACTTTTTCACACGCTACTGTTTTTTCAGTTTGATATCAGGGTTTGTACTGTAAAGAGGTGTTCAGATTGGAAGCCCTGATAATACGCAGAAAACAGATTAAATCCTCAGTTGAATGTTTATTTTCATAGCTAAAGACGCCATTTCACTCTGACTCTGTCTGTAGCTTCGGAGGTCTAAACAAAATGGCTGCTGATCATGTGTTCTCATAATATTTATAGAAAACCTGGTCCCTCTTATGTCAGCATTGGAATGCCTGAAAAGTAAACTATTGTGTGTTTAACTCTGCTGGAGCGAGGCACATATTGAATAGACTTTTTTTGTTCTCTTACTATTTAAAGTAAATGACTACAGCTGATCACAAAGTATAGAATATAAGACCGTATCTAAAATTCTGTTAATCAGCCACAAAATATCCAACAGTACGCTAAAATACTGATTAAATTTAATAGTTAAAACTAAAAACTAGGATTTCAGTATTGCTGTAACAATTGGTTTAAACACAAGGGGAGGAAATATATTTGATAATAAAACTTTGCTTTTAATTTTGTTAAGTTACAGTGATTTTTTTAATATGTTTTAAATGTTTCAAACAAAATATACATTTTTTTTTACATTTTTCTCAGTGTCCTTGAATGCAACACAAGATCAAAATGTGACCAATCCACCCACATGCCTAATGGCTAGAGAGATTTATATATATTTTTTAATTATTTATATATTTTTTTCTCTTTTTTTTCATTATTGATTGTAGCAGAAAATACCAGTTTTGTTTTGATTTCTTAAGCAGTCGGATCAGATTAGGCTCATTTAAATGTTCTTTTGTCAGCATGAAGCAGAAATCTTCAGATAATTCTCCATGAAGATTCTCTGCTCTTCAGTAGAGAGATGCCCCGTCACTCCAGAGTCTGTTAAATCTTCCTGAAGGTCACTTGTAGTCAGCGATTTGGTTTGTAGCATTTCTGTCTGACAATAGCATTTTTCTACAACTCAACTTGACCCCAGTTGCTCTTGTTAACTTTGATTTTTGAAGTGCATCACAAACTGAGGTAATCACTGCCTGAAAATGTTTTTATAATATATTTTAGAGTTCTCCTGATTAATTTCCAGGCGTCTCCTCAGAGGAAAGCATGGCTTCTGATTGTTCAAATTGGGTTTGACGGGTGCTTAGAAAGCTTTGAATTGCTTTGCCTTTTTTCTCAAATAACTGAAAAAGCCACAGTCCTTCCAAGGTAATTAGGATCTGAGACTTGTAAAAGCTACTTGAGCAGAACATTTTCTTGGAATTCCCAAGGTCTTTCATTATGTTCTTTTGCTTTTTGCTGTATAAATGTGGAAGAAAAACGAACTAAACGATGCACTAATTTTATTTAACATATTATAAAAATACTTATTAATGATTATAATCTTGATGTTAGTTAACTGTTCATGAAACAACAATGGCAACTAAAAATTTGTGTGCTGCTTTAAGACAATCAATCCCAGCAGAACCTGCTCGTCAATTTAAAATTCTGACATTCTGTGGCTGATATGCATTGAATGAGATCAGAGTGGATTAGAGAAATGTGGAAGCAGTTTGGCGAGAACAGATCACCTAGATTGAAAAGGGAGTTCTAACACTTCTAAATGAGATATGGGCATACATTTGGAGATAAGAAGGCACATATAAAAATGGGTCAATTGTTCTGCAGGTTTGGATTGTGATTAAGAAGATTACACTTCTCCAGTGAACAACAATAGCAAAGTCAGACAGCGGCCTAGTTGTACTTAACTACTCCATCAGCCCAGCTGATCACAGCACCGTCTTCTCACCAACATGGAGACTTTCATGTTTTGAGCGATGGGACTCAAGTTTCCAGTCCGTGCCTGTCAGACAGCAGACTTAATGCAGGAACAGAACATAACAAAGCATAGAATAATTTGACTCATACTCAGACCGGAGACTGTTTTAATGAAACATTGCAGGAGCATGCCACCCAATTCTCCATTTTTCAGAGGAGAGTGATTAGAGTAGGGGCACTTAGGCCTGACTTAGTGGACTGCTATTGATTGATCAAACCTGGCCGTTCAGACCTGAAAACGAGGGAGGGTTTCCGTGCTGTCTTCCATCCCCTACTAATGAAAGGGAGACAGAGCTTGCTGCTGATGCTGCCTTTGATCCAGAAAGGATTAAAACAGTCTTGCTTATGGAAGTAAAGATCAGAGCTGTCTGTCTATCTGATGCATTACGGTGAAAGATATAAAACTCTCTGTGGCTTCACAATGGGACTACTGTATGATGTTTATTGTCAACTAAGACACATTCGGCTGTTTCCAAGCTTTGGTCACCATCATCACTTATGATTATCACCTTTGTTGTCTCCCTTCAGCAGAATGTGAAAGATGTGATCTGTGCCTGCATCATTTGTTTCTCTGCTCCCCTCCCCCCCTCCTATTTTCTTTCCATATAATATCTGTGTTTTCCTGCTGTTATGTATTTCTTGTGTTTCTGCAACAGATGCCCTTGTAAAACATCACAAATCTTTTTTTAAAGGCAACAGATATGAGCAAAGACTGCCTGTACAACAAAGAATGGCACGTCGGAAGCAATAGGATCATTTTGATATGCACAATGGCACCTCGGACAACAACTCGAAGGAAATCCTGGAAAAACACTAACAAAACCAGAAGTCTTGATTTTAATAATTAAAGCTGATTTTCGGAGAGAAAACATTTTCAGTGGAGCCGGTGAGGTGGAAGGCTTTGATACAGTCTAGATGCATTCATAAAAGTTTCAGATGTAGAGAAAGTAATTGACATTTCTCACAAGTTGGCAGTCAGAACCACATATGCTAAGTGGACTCTCAAGTTTGTGCGGTCAGTCTCTTTCGTTTTGCGTCTCACTCATTTTCTCACACGTGTACACACACACACACACACACTTGTGTGTGGTGCGATTTCAGTTTGATCTGTTTTATGGATTTCTTACATGGCTCAGTTGAAAAATTCAGTTAATTGAGCCATGCTGTGAAATATCTATCACACAAGGATACAGCCATTTTTCACGGAGTGTGGACCGTGCCGTATTCATATCTGCATGATGCATAGAGTGCAAAAAACTGTATATAAACCAGGGTAACACTTGATTTATGCACAGATGTGCCTGATTTATCTGCACTGTAACACGCTCACATTCAAACAGGCGTTTTGGGTGATGAAGCAGTCGACCAGGTACTTGGGTTTTCCAGCCCGGGGGCAGTGGACGGCACTGTGATACAAACAGTGGCATGTGGCTCCACTTTGTTTATATGCCCCTCTGAAGCCACTGTCTGTGCAGCCTTCTAGCTGCTGTCAGAACAATCCATTCATGCTAATGCCGTCTACCAGAGGGTTTTGTGCAGCTATTAACGTGCACAGTTTTCCTACCTGTATGTTTGCTGCTACAGAGATGCTGATAGCTGCTGGGGGAAGTTGTTGCTCCCCTCTAATTGTTTTCTTCAAAAGCACTGCGCATAAGAGAATAAAAAAACAAAGCTGTGTTAGAGAGAAAATACTTTTTTTTTTCCTGCTTCAATTTGCTTCCCTTCCAAATATCTGTTCATTAGGATGGAGACCAGGACGAGGCCTGGCAACTGTATGAGCGCTAGATGGAATCTCAACATTATTGCCGATTTATCAGAAGTTGTTGAACTCGTCAGCTTGCTACCAGGCATCAATGCATCAATAAATCAAGAATCTCCCTGGGTGTTCTTGACTTCTATAGCTTCCTGCCACCCTGACATGCTTTTATATACTCCATTTTATACACTTTTTATGCTCTGCGTTGATGTATTTTATCGAGCTAGTTACTACAGAGCATAAACTTGGGATTACAACCCTGTGCATGAGGAAAAAAAATCTGCCCCTAGAGAGAAATGGAAGCAATCTGTTTTTAATATACCCTAATTCTTATTCTTTGCCCTGCTTCCCTTTCTGTCATTCAGTTGGATTTCCTAGTTGCCTGGGAATGTATGCAGAAACGGAGGAACATCTATTTTTTTTTTCTTTTTTTTTTCATCCAATCATCCTGAGAATTTGCCAAGCTGCTTCAGCCCTCCATTTACCCTCTTCCTTTACCTTTCTACCTGTTAAGACTTCCACAGGCAGATGCTGTTATCTCCCGGGCTTTTGAGTTCCTGTCACATCCACTGGCTGCCTCTTTCTTCAAAAGCTGTCTCCCGCTGCCTCACTGTATGCACTCCCCGCGATTCCTGATACCTGCAGGGGGGTGCACACAGCAATGTCAAACTTGGACTTCGGAAAAAAGGAATCATCACAGTGGTCGGGATGATGGATGGAAAGAGAACATTTTGAGTGAAAGATTGTGGGATGCCACCGCAGGTTGTTTTTTTTTTTTTTCCTCTCTCTCTCTTTCTTTCTCCCAAACCTGACATTATTGATTTTTCTAACTTGAAACACAGCCACAGTCGAACCCTCCATCGTCCTATAGATTGGAATTGATTGCCTTGAAGGTTTCTTGTCCTGTAAATATTTGCAAGGCTTTATTGATTCCATTAGTGACTGGCTGCTGTTTGTGACCATAGAATGGATGATGGTCGCTGTTGGTACATCTAAACTAATGCTGGGAGACCAGTGAAGCATTTGCAGAGTATTTTTCCCCCACACATGTAATGTGGCATACATATTACCCTCAGGAATGGTCACCAACAGAATGTATGAGCTGCTTTCTAAAAGCACTGCACTCCGGTGGATGATACATTAGCTCACCTATTCAATTAGTCCATGTTTTATCTCAAAGAAAATCCTGAAGCTCCATTAACCAGCAGATTTTTCTTTGTATAACACAAAATTTGGACAACAAAAAGGTTTTTTTCTTTATTTGTTGTTGTCTTTCATTGTAAGACGTGATCCACCTTTTTCATGTTTACACTAAAGAAAATGGCGTAGTGAGTTTGTTTCCTTGTAATATGTTTGAAAAAAAGGCATAAATACAGAGGACAATCATAAACCATGCATCCACTCAAGAAAGCAATGTGTTGAATGAACTTTCTAATTCTAACACAATTTTTCTCAGTTGTGCAACATGTTAACCCTTTTGAATGTGTCTCTGTGTCAGTGTGTCCCTCAGTCTATGGGCGTGATTGTGGGTGGATCGGCAAGTGGCTTCAGTCATTGTGGCTAAAGAAAAAATAAACTGTTGCAGTTTTATGTTCTTGTAGTCGGACTTTTTCAAAAATGGTATTTGTCACAGCACTGTTTATAAGTACGTGTGTAACGTTGGGCGGCCAGTTTGTCTAAAACCTCCCATAAATTGGCAGTTGTATTGGCAGTTCTACCCGATATTGACATAGTGGAAGGGTTTACCCAAGACACGATTGTTCTGTTGGACTTTTGTGGGTAGTATTTTGTTCAAAACATGATAGGTCGGATTGACTATTTTGGGTGGGGTTTGATAAAGCAATTTGGTTGGATGACAGGAAGGTGCCAGTCGCATCAAATTCGACGTCAATAAATAATGTTTACATGTTCACAATTTTTTTTGAGATATTCTGTTTTAAACTATAATTAGACGTTCATGATAGTTTTACCTTCACATTATTTGCCTCACAAGACAAGTCAATCCGACTGATGACGGTTTAG
>JARVJO010000096.1:13767158-13793464 GCA_031762555.1 Cynodonichthys magdalenae
CCCCCCCCCCCCCCCCCCCCCCCCCATGTACTGCAGAGACCCCTACCTGGTGGAGAGAGGATGTGGTGGCACAAAAAACTGCTTCTTCAGCGGCAGTGAAATGAGGGGAGAACAAGGAGGTGGCAAAATTACTTCCTTACAGCCTGTCAGCTCTGAGGATTAAGTAAATTTGGAAGAAAGTTTTTGGAAAACCCATAAGATTATCGAAACCCTCTGAGTACATGCAAAATGGGGGAACATCTTTGTAATCTATGGACAATCTATACAACTTCACATGTATGGTTATGGCATATTTTATTATCTAAACTAATCTTGTCTAAACTATTTGTTTATGTTATGCAAATATTTGTAATAAAATCATGCCCACTTTTCTAAGTTTATAGCTTTTAGACCGATTTAAGGAACTGGAGGTACTGAGAATGTGTTGCTTAAAAGTGCAGGGAAAAGCAAAGTGGTCGGTGTGCTGCTGCTCTGTTAACCTGTAGCCCCCCCCCCCCCATCCCCCACCCCCCGGCACATTCCGCCGTTGTCTCAGGAACACAAAGACTATTTTCAGTCAACCAATCCTGAGCAGCAAGAGAAACTACAGCCCTGCGTGCCCCTAAAAGCCTTCATGACTTTTTAATTGGTGGCTCAGGGCTCTACGTCCGGTGGTTGGAGAGTGGACCCCACTGCCAGTGCAGCTCTCCACGGAAGGATCAAATCCTCCACCCCCCCTACCGCCTGAATCGTGGACCTGTCAAAGCAGTCAGGCATGGAGGCAGCGGATGGGTGGCATCTGAAGGTGAGGGAGGGAGGGAGAACGACAGAGTTGGCAGCGGAAAAGAGCAGTTTGCGGTTTTAGATGGGTAGATGGTATACGGCGAGGCAGGAGGGAATGTTTGTAAAGGGAGAAAAAATTAATGGGAAACTGCTGAGAGGAGGAATAGCCCTGCACCAAAATAGCAATTTCTGAAGTGAGAAAGAGTTTGTTCAGTAGAGTTATAAGAAAAAAGTGATGTGTGTGTGAAGGAGAGAGAGAACGAGAGAGTTTGTGTGTGTATGCTACGTACGATAGAGGCAACAGAACATTTGGAAGTGATGGATTGTTACAGCATACCAAACAGAGTGGGAAAGGTGGGTGGTGGATTTTATTGGAGCGCTGGAAAGGTTTTGTGATGAATAATAGTCATGAGTGAATTGGTCATTGTCAGAACCCTCTAGAGCCCATTGAATCAGGAAAGCTGGGTTTTACGATGAGCTTCAGTCACGAAGATCATCCTGTTGGGTCGTAATAGATGGAAAGTGAGTTGATTGAGGCAGGAGGTACAATGGAGGAGGCCAGCTCTTTAATTCTGTAGCAGCATTTGTCTGTGGGGAAGAGGGCCACATGAGATACCGGTGTACCTCCCACACACTGTGAGGAGATCAGAGAGCAGAACGGATGCATCTGATAATCACACATACACATACACAATGAATGAGGTAAGCAGGCTACAAAGGTTGTAAACCTGCTAATGATGACCTGTTGACCCATCACTAATGAGCCCCCTCATTTCTGCCAGGGACATGTCGGGCTTTGATCTCTGTGTCATTAAAAGACTGAGGCATATGCACGTGTCTCTTTAATCTGATGAAGAATTTAAATACACATGAATCATCGCACTTGAAATATTCATACACATTTGCAAATGTGTATCAAAAAGACATCATTTTATTTGATGTTGCGTTTCACCATATTTTGTGTGTTAAAGCAATAGTTCAGACCTTTTAAAGGAGACACATCATGCTTTTAAATCCTTCTTTTTCACATTAAAATCATTCATTTGGGGTCTAAATAAAGTGGAACTACAATGCTTTGGTCTGAATTTCTCCTTATTGTAACTTTACCACCCCCTTTTCCCCCCCTTTTCTGAGATGTGTTTCAAAATAGCTCGTTTCAGTCCTGGTTTTTTAAATCCAAACAAGGCGCTTTACGCCCCGCCCCCTGCAGCTTCCAGATTGGTCCATTGTAGGTTGATAGAGGGGGTTATGACTGTCTAATGGTGAAAAAATGTTTTATTTAAAAAATAATTAAAGATGTCAAAACAAGACTTGTTCATTCAGCCCTACATGTTGGAACCAGAGCCTGACCCAGAGCCAGAGGAGAATGAAGACAACCAAATTGTAGTTGATAAATCCAGACCTTTTTTGGCAGTTCTTTTGCAAATAATTGGATGTAGTAGTTCAGAAAATGTCATAGAAAATAGAGAAAACTAAACAAGTTGAAAAATATGACCCAAACAGAAAATAAAGATATCAACCCAGCACCAGGAGAGACTAAATTCAAATTTTCTGCACTCCTGGAGACTCCAAGTACACAACAAAATGTATTTAATGGCTAAAAAAGGGGATTTTGCATGAAATGTCTCCTTTAAAGTGGGGTTCTGTGGAACGTAGATAGCTCTTTGAGACTCTTCAACTTGGAAAAATAGTTTCATTTTTTGATAAACTAGAGGCTAATGTGAGCAAAACACGAACAAGGTTGCTTTTGTCTTATCTCTAAAATTGTAAAGCAGTTCGTGCAAATGCTATTTTGACATCAGTTTCATATTACACATGCACAGGTATTTACATATAACTTAATGCTTATTTGCATGCACAAATAGCCACTGTGGCAGCTAGCTCTAGCACCTCTAGTGTATAAGGAAGCTTTCATAAGAAGTACATTTTCACCAAAATAATCATATAAAGCAAATAGGATGATTTATAATAATGGTTTATATAAAAAAAGCTTCCATCTTATAAATGTGAGCTCTTTAATCAGAGTTTAAACCTTTTCTCCAAACTAAGGTCATTCAAAAAGCATGTAAGGTTTTTACTGTTTGAAACATAACTCCCCTTTAAAAGATCTGTCTCTTTAAGACGCATGCACTGAATATAAAAGCCAACTAATATGCACAAATGGGAGTTTCTCACACACAAACACGCCCACAGGGAAAGCTCAAAAAGCCCTTAAATCCATGTCAGAGATTAACTATGACATTAACTTATTATGGTAAAAAAGCGTTAATAAATACTACCCATGATTTATTAATATTCACTGTTATAATCCACTGCATTATGTGTGTATTAAAGCACATTACTTACCATGGCACAGTATGTTAAAGTGCTTCTAATAAAATTCTCAAGTGCCTAAAGGCATTTCAAAGCTGCAGCCAATCTGAGCTGTATCTTCTCAGTGTCTCACTAATGGGGCAGATGTAAATATGTTCATTTGAACATCTTCTTTCCAATTTAGCACCACTTATATTGCAGATGTAGATTATCCAGGGATTATGAGGTCTGAAAAAATGCTATTTGATGTGTATTTATGCACGGCTTATAGATGTAGTAATATGGAATTAGTTCCTATCATGGATTGAAAATACAAATGTGAATAAAAGACTTTCACTCCTGCCTCCTCCATCTGGCCTCCTGTCAGGTTTTAATTTAGTGATATTCATTTCCAAAAGTTGAAATTGAACAGACGTTTATGATGCAAATCACAGGCTATAACTCGGTGTGGTGTGGAGGGCCGCATTAAGCCTTCAAATCACTCATGCCTTTGCTTGGGTGCCAGCAGCGTTCTGCCGAATCTGCTTGATCATCCATACACATTTAGGTGTGCGAATGAAGCCAGTTACAGTCGATTCCTCAGCTTTGTAGATCTTTAGAGGCGGAGAAAGTTCAGAGAATTACCTACATGAAGTATTTTTTTTGGCCTGTGTGTTAAGAGCAGTGATGGGAACATTTCAATAACACAGCAGGAAAAAGGGGAAGGGGAGGGGAAAAAAAGAGCTCTCTGAATACATTAACCTGATAGAAGATGGTGCTGCAATTTAAATTTATATAATTTCTAACAATAACCTCCAGGAAATAGAGTACATGACATTGTGCGAGGACTAAAATTGCTGTGGTTGTAATTTCTTTCTGTACATACAGACTTCTTGCATATGTATAAATCAGTCAGAAATAGAGTTAACGTTGTTTTCTTTTCACACCGAACATTTTAAAAGTTCTCAGTATCTGTGTTTACTTCACATTCTCTTGCTTCTAGAATGAATGTGCTGAGAGGTAATGGTTTCAGCTTGAGATAAGACGAGGTGGATTTTGTTATTTAATCTTTGCCTTTATCTGGAATGGAAGAAAACAACTCAGACACTGCAGAAACTCTTAGAGCAATGTTTTGAATGCAAGCTTGAGAATATAATTAGAAAAACATCATCATCCTCATATATTAGATAGCGTTGTTGGCAAAGAGCTCCAAGCGGTGTTTATGTTTTGAGTGTTATGAGAAGTATTGATTAAGATTCGTGTTTTTTTTTGTTTTTTTTGTAAGGCATCTTGCAATTTGCCAATCAAGATGACACAAGCTTTACAAGTAATAGGCTTGTTAAAATAATCATGAAGACATTGCCAAAATATTTAAGGAGGGACTGTTAAAAAAAAATATGAAGGTTTTTGTTGAGTGCGCATAACAAAAATATCACTTTTTTAAGTGATAATCCTATTTGTTATCTTAAGCTGAGCACTTACCTAATCAGAGGAGCGAAAAACAGAAATACACATCTTTCATCTTCTTGTGTGGTCTGTCAGAATTAGCATCTAATTGTTATTCAGGAGTTTAACTCTTGAGCGTGCATAATTTCATAGTATTCACATAGGACGTTATTATGCTCACCCAATTTTAACAAGTCGTGTTTCTCGAACTAAACCATCTTAAAAGATCATGTGAAGAGAGCAAAACAATTAGTACGTTTGAATGAGAATTTTTTTACACCCGCTTTTCTTCGAGTTGCGCTCTTCTCGCTCAGCTCTCGTTACTCCATCTGATAATTGAGGTGAGCGATGTGGTGTGAAATCATGTAAGAACCAGTCAAACACTACCATTAGCATAATGTTGGGGCGTTCAGATCTTTGTCTGCCTGCTGGCGTAGTGCTAGCTCTGCTCCTCCTCTGTCCACACACACATGCACTTTCCGGTGCCTGTACACTTATAGACCTGGAAGTGGCAAATAAGGCTGTGTGGATGTCTGAGGGGTGAGACGTGCGTCCTGGAAGGAAAGCTGGAAGTATCGAGGCTCCATATGAAGCTGTCACATCGCCACAAAAGCAGGATTTTCTGCTCTTGCGGGGATGATGGAGGAAAATAGTGGATGTAGAGCCCCCTTCTTAATGTGGTAGAGAGGGTCAGGAATATGACGAGCCGTATTCTGTCAGCTCTCACACTCCAGAGGTCTCAATTAGGAGCGGGGACTCCGAGCTCCCACGGGCTGCCCTGTTCACAAAGGTGATGATCCTGCTACTCTCTAGACCTCAGTGGAAATTAGAGAAGATGAAAAAAATATCCACTCCTGTCTCCGTGCACTCACCTTCCTCCAGACATGCCACTTTTAACTCTTTCTTGCCAAAACACTGAGCAATCCTCAATTCTAATTGGATCCATGTGACCCATTTGTCAGTCATAAAACCTCTATGAGATCCCAATACCTGAGCGGAATGATGAATTCACACCAAAGAGGGTGTTTGTCTGCTTCGAAGCAGGTAAATAAAACATTGCCAACACTGATTGCTGTTCACGCCTGGGCACAGCAAAAGAAAAAGGGACCGACGGGCGGCAAAATAGATGTAATGAAAGGAGGTAATAATTTTTTTTTCCATCAGCTGCTCTGTGCTATTAGCATATTCTGCCATAGCCTGCCACTCACTGCTTGGCAGCCATGCACTCTGCCACACTGATAAGAATCACAATCACCAGCTTTTCCACAAGCATATATTTTAACGGCAGGGACTGAGATACCTCGCACTTAGCAAAACGCTATTAGCAAGCCAGCGGTGTGTCGCTTATTCAGAAGTTCAAAGGAATCAGTTGGGAAGAGAAGCATGGACAGAATGTGGCAGTTAAGAGTTCATGCATTTTTCCCGATAATACTTCATTTTAACCAAACAAAACAAATCTAAGCGTGTGTGCGTGCATTATTTTATGCTTGCATTTGACAGCGAGAGATACAAAGGAGAACAAGAGGAACATGGGTTTTAGTAATGTCAAGAGAGAAGATGACTCCAAATAAATACAACTCTATTTATATGGTAATGATGGGAGGGAAAGAAGATACAGATACTGTTTGGCGCATTGAGCAATTAAATCAAGACCCACTGCATCTTCACAGAGCTACCCACAGGTCCCAGGATGGACGGGCAGCCCAGCGTTGCAGGTGCATCTGATTATCTCCATCTCAGCGCGTGTGAAATAAGGTTTTCCCCACCATACCATCTACTAATTAGGATCTAATTATCCAGCCTAGTGTAAACAATCACAGCAGATGGCATTATGCACAGTATTAACTCTAATGACCCAAGGCCTTGTGGAATTCACATTTCAATGCGTTTGTTTGTTTTATTTATTGCATTACTCTTTGCCCTACTTTCCAAATTCACTTAGGCCTATTTCCAATTCTCTCAAGCCCTTAGAAAAAGCTGGCCGGTGTTCCGCTCGCTCTCATTTCTTTTGCTGTATTCTTCACCTACTGTCATTAATCTGGTTTAGGATGCTTCCTCTATTTTCTCCAATAATGGTAATTAGTTGTTGCAAAGGCCAAGTGAAATTTTTATTTTGTTGTTTGTTGTTTTTGTACTGTGTACTACTGTACTGAAACCAGGAAAGTCATGAAGAGACACGTGATATGGCACATGAACTTCTTTTTTTATAACATAAATGTCTGTCACACCTGGGAAATAAGACCATCAGGTCGATCACTAAATCAGGTTGGAAACGTCGGCCATTCTCATTAGTGTGCCACCCATAAGTGCTCAGCCTGAACAATCTCACATGTCTCGTTCCTAAAAGGTGCAACGAGTTCCGATTTGTTGGTTTCAAGAGTACATTTAGAGTTCACTGTTGCTCCTAGACATAAATCTTATTTGTGTACCACAAAGTGCTGCTTTATCTTCCACAAAAGCTACTGTATGACAACTCCTTGATGATTAAAGACATAACTTTCTTACATCTTGCTACACTTGTTCAGCTGGGGTTTTGCCACCGCTCATCGAACAAGGCTGAGCCAACGAGAGACTGGATGCTGCAGAGGGCGTGTAATGGTGGCTGTGGGTGTGCGAGGTCTCATTAATTGAGGCCGGGCCTTGTGCCTTTGCTCCTCTGTGTGCTGTGCTCTCTGCCAGAAGCTGGACTTGCTAATTAGGCTCCTGGATATCACAGACACGTCCCTTGGTGAGCCATACAATATACTGCTGAGGAGAACGGGAGAACAAGGACTAAAAGGAAAGAAGATACAGTGAAAGAAGCAGCGCAAAAAGACAATGGAGACATTTTGGCAGAAAGCTCAGGAAGGGACACGGAGATTGAGAGTATGTGAGTAGAAACGAGAGGACATGGAGGGAGTACATAAAAACTGCAGCAATGGGAGAGGTCAAAGCTGAGAAGAAAAAAAGAATTTGCCACAACCCGCGCAGAAGAGACAGTTATTTTTGAAAAGAATGAGGAGAAAATCAAGATAGAAAAAGGAGATGGAAGATAGAAACTAAAGGAGGAAGATAATTTCAGACAGGCAACGGATGGCAGGGAGGTGGAGGAAAGTGCTCAGAGGAGCAGTGAGGCAAACAGGAAAGAATTCCAAACAGAGAGGGAGTGTGCGTCTGGGTATGTGTGCGGCTGTGAATTTGTCTGGGCTGCCTGCTGTACTGTGTGTCCAGATAATTCAATCTGCTGCCCATTGACTGGCCTCCTGCTCCGTCTTCACTCCTAATTAAATCTCCATTTGTTGGCTGGATGCTAGAGTACAGTACTGCTTCTAATTGTGTTGCTGTAGCCTCGCGAAGACGTACGGGCGCACCTAAACGTGCACCAACCCCAAGCCCACAGCCGAGTTCGGTCCCAGACACGTCACTGCGGTACATTACACCTCAATTAATCTCATCAATTACACATCAATTAACCCGTGGCAATCCACTAAATACAGTCGGGATGCTGGCTGTGCTTCATCTGCAGGGACCTGAGGAATCTTTTTCTGCAACATCAAAGCCGACATGGCATCAAAAAGGAAAACATTTTAATGACTTAACATAAAAATCTATATTTCTTCTTTATCCATTCCTTTGAGTATTGAGCATGACTGTATGGGAGTCTGTGCTACCACAGCAGGCAAACAAAAAACATCTTTTACAATGCATTTGTGCATATCAAATGCTGGACAAACGCAATTTAGATGTTATAAATAGGGGTGAGGGTATGCCTCGGGTACATCAAGCTGTGATAGAAAGAAACGTCTATGCAGATGCTGATCTATGGGCCATTTCTGTAAATGAATGAAGGAGTACGCAAAAGCTCTTTATCGCCGTTCCCTTCCTTCAGACTCCGTCTTCTTGTTTGGCTCCTCCTGTAATGGGCCACTTCACCTTGTTGTCTTTTGTTGGAGGACACCCTTTTTTTTTCTCTCTTTTCATTTTTCTTTCACCACAACTCTGTTCCTCGCATCGGCCTGCCTCCATCATTTCTCCACCTCTCTTTGTTAAACCCTGCATGTTTCTCGCAATCTGTTTCACTGTCACTTTTTTTTTTCTCTTCTGTGTCTTCTCTCGTTCGCTCTCTTTCCTAATCCCTTCTTTCATGTCGGCCTTCTTTTTCTGACTCACCTTAGAGATAGAGTGTAAATCGGTACCTGCTGTCATGATGACAGCAGCTTGTGATCATCCTGACCTCCAGAACTGGCTGTGTTTTTGAGAGGACAGCTCTGTATTTTTGCAGTTGTGTGTGTTAATGTCTCTATTACAAGGACTTAAAGTCCTGGCCCCAACACTCTCATTTCAGCTTGTAAAGCAAGAGAGGACAAACTATTATGTAAGAGTGTGTATTTCTGTGTGTATTCATAAAAGAAGAATTTCATTAGCTTTCTAGATGCCACCTCCAACCCACATCATTACTAGTCCAAGGATACTGCCATGACAGTTCCATAACCCTCATTAGAGAGGCTTGCCATGACCCGTCTCATGTTAAAGACCAATCGAGGCTAAATGATATCTCTAAATTTTCCTGGATGACATGACGCACTGTGAGAGAATTTGATGTGCGCCAACAAAACAGGGCAGAGGACATGTATATCCGTAGAAAAATGAGTGTGCAAAAATAAATAAATAAAAGCATAAGGTAGAGCAAGAAAAAAATAAGGAGACAGTAAGAGTGGATCACAAGAGAACTCCAAATGTTTCAACAATCTGTCGCTCCACCGTCCACTATTGCTGAATCTCAGTCCCACAGTGCCAAGTGCCAGCAAGGATGTGGTTACACAAACTGAAACGCAGGTACCCGAGGATTAAACAGAGGGAGCGAAGAGCTCCCTGCTGCTGGAGTAGAGCTGAGGTTAGGAGGTGAGCCACAAAATAAGCAAGAAAAAAAAAAAATACAAGACAAAAGCCGAATGTGAACACCGTCTGTGTGATTGCATGCCAGCATGGTGCAACGCAGAGCACAATGGGCTTTGGTATATAAAGCTGCCCTGGTGCCTGTGGTCTTTGTCTCGCAGCCATTAAAATTCTGTACATGCAGCAGGGGACCCGACTGGAGTCGTGCCACCATTCAACCTCAGCTGTCAGGTTAGAATAAGGTGTTTTTATGTCTGTGGTGAATGGGCTGTGGTGCTGCAGATTGGCTGTTGAGGGCAGCTGCTCTGCACAGCAGCCACATAAAAAGCCCTCCTGGTCCTCCCATGCCAGTTTTTGGTCTTCCGTAGATCTGCTGACTCCATTTGGCTTTTATCTGCGGTGAGAGTGCTGGAGGAGTTTCTGCTCGAGAGGGACTGCCCTCTAGCTTTCCATCTGGATGTGAAGCCTGCAGCGGGCACTGCCATGCACCTGCCAAACCAATGCTGTCTCTGCATTCTTCATTGGAACGGAGGATGCAATATTTCTTCCCCTGCCTGTGCGCTCGCTTTTCTTCCTACCTCCACTGCTGTCTGTTTAGAATAAATGCCAGCTTTACCTTGATACAGTGCAGCCAACCAGCTGTAATGAGATAAACACACGTTGCTGTTCATTTGTAAAATGTGTAATTGCATGCCTGAAAGAAAACACAAGTGGTGTACATAGTCGACTTTTATTTGAAGAAGTCACTGTGCTCTTAAAGGAAATGACAACTGAGACAAATTTGGGATTATGCTAGGTAATGATAATACCACAGTGGAGAACAACCTAACACATTAGTGACAGCAGCAGAGCAGTTTACAGTGCAGCACTCTGTGTAAATTACCAGAGCTTTGTGCTGCTGTGTAAGCCCAATGCATGTAAAAGTTCACATCTGCATAAGCAAAAATAGACGCTGGTTTTCCGACCTTGACATACGCATGCACAGTGCATATTTTTACATTTATGTATTCGTCTGCCTCGACTGATACTCACAAAAAGAAAATAATCCTGTCACTGCACATGCAGTGTATTTTGCAGGCACAAATTTTTACTAAGTTAGTTTGACTTTACCTTGGATATCAAAAACACAGTAAGGAAGACGGGAAACTGTGCCAGAAGTGAGTTTTATTTATTGGAAACTCCTTAGAAAGGCCAGTGCAGAAGAATTAGTCCTGTCTTGTTACAGTTGTAAGGAGTGTTGACGGTCTGTGGCCATTTAAGTTCTCAGATTTTAAAAGAAAAGATCACATGTGGTGGTTGTTCTGCAGTGAGCAGTTGGAGGGGAGGAGGTCTGGATTCCGATTTTAAGCTCTTGATTAATTTAAACATTGACTTTTCTCTCTCATTAGCTGGGTTTGTTCTTAGAAACATTCTCCTCTCTAAATGTAAAACTGGTCACCGCTGTCTCACTTAAGTCATGTGCAGAGATTTCTTATCAGCTTTCATTGTTGATGGGTCATTTGAGCCAGCAGGAAGGAATGTGATCACATGAGCATCACAGGTAATCGCAGAGGAGATTAGAGTTCACTCAATTCCCCGTTCCACAATTTCACATCAGTAAGTCAATATTATGCATGTTCCTTGCCTCAGACTGTCGAGGATTGTTTCAGGAAGGACCCGAGACTGGACGACTAGGACTAGAGAGCAAACCTGAACTTTAATAACAAAAACAAACCGCTGACAGGGTGGCAACAAAAAACAAAACAACCTCCAGACTAAACAAGGGGCATGTGGGAAGCAGGCAGACAAGAAAACAAATGGGGGGAAAAAAACAGTGTAACGGGATGAAGAGGAGCGAGCTAGTATAAGTCAGCTGAGAGGAATCATTACTAGTGGTAACAGCTGAGACTAATGAGCGTGAAGAGCAGGTGTGAATGGTTAACTGAGAGCATGAATAACTGAGGGGAAAAAAAGGCTGTTGAGACAGGGAGACAGATAAACTAAACACAAGAAATCCCTAAAACAGGGCCAGCCCGTGGCATAGGCTGTACAGGCAAATGCTAATGATGCTAATGATTTTTCATGACCAACGGGGCATGAAAAATATATTTCGTAGCTTTTTATTAGAGTATATTTGATTTATTCTGTAGGATAATCCCTGGTTACTCAGGTTGATGAAGATAACTTGTTCTGAGGTTTTCTCTGCCTGCTTTGTTTACTACAGGAGGTTATATGGTGCAGAGGAATATTTCATAATATAATGCAGTCAAAAAACTAACTCCTGGTTCTTAGTGTGTAAATAAAAAACAGACTGATGTTAATGAAAGTTTCAGTCACAATCTCATATAAAGTTCAGGTTAAAGTCTGGTTTTCAGTGGTCCACCTTCATAAAATACTGATTTTATGTTGTTTTATTAATGGTAAGTAAAAGGCTCTTCTAATGGTAGGAACATGCATAGTTTTGAGTGGATCTTTTACAAATCTTTCAAGGGGAGTATACTCCTGGACACCCCTAGAACTGCTTCCTTCCACAGCTGCTCATTAACACAAACAGGTATTCCGCATTGCTGTCAGCAGATGTTGGCAGGTATGAGGTAGACAGTGAGATTTAGAATTCAGGCACCACCTGAAGTTTTACCTAAGGTGCAAAATTGGCTGCTGCTCCAAAATAAAGCAAGGAAAGCATGGTAAAAATAAAGACAATTAACAAAAGGAATTAAACAAAACAAACCTAAAAAATTCAGGATTTCGACACAGACGACTGATGTATGACTTTAGGTTTTGCGTGGCCTTGTTGATGGAGTGGCACCGCTAAGTGCACATAGCCACCAAACCTCTGATTCAGCTAGAAGTGGTCTCATGTTGCTTCATGTGTGTTTGTTCAGCCATAAGTGAATGTTTTGGATTTGGTGTGTGTGTCAAGTGCAAATGCATTTGCTGGTGGATGGAATTACAGCAGAGCCACCCCTCTAGCAGCCTGGGCAAAGATAAAGCAGAAAAAAAAACAACAATGATGACTCCTCTATTGAGGCTTAGCAAAAGAATCAGTTTAAAGTGCCTTTTGGTTTTGATAGTGTTTGTTTTTGAGATGTTGATGGAAGAGTGATAGACAGAGCAGATGAGCCAAGGAGTGGAGTGTTAAACAAAACAAAACAAAAAAAAACGAAAGAAGTGGTTTTTGAATGAGATTTTTTTGATCGTTTTTGAGTATTCTGATTATAAGTAGGAATGTGACAAACTCTGCTTATCACTAGCTTACTTTACACTTCGCTCTCATTCCAAAAATAAAATGCCGCTCTAGAATACTAAACTAAACAAGCAGGTCAAATAATTAATTAATCAGCTCTGATTGCACAGGAACATCACAATCGACATGCTAACGTGTAGCATCCATTATTAGCCTACCTCTGTACACAGTGTGGTGAATGTGACATCACGTCTTTTACTGTGCATGCAGGTTGCATCAGTGCTTTGGAGAGTTCACTCTGAAGTCTAATGGAGGTCGCATTTAAAATAAAATGTGAACGTCCGTGCAAAAAATCTGATTTTTGTAGAAAATTTGAATTGAGCATTGAGATTTTTTGAACGCAGTTGTTTCAAGCTCCATCCATTGCACTTGTAACAAAGAACAGTTTGTGGACTTTTATTTTTTTTGTCTCATACCTATTAAAAGGCTGCAAACTGGAATGTGTTCTGTTGTATATTTGTCCTCTGCACATAAGGCTGCCTATGGGAAAAACAGAGCTCCACACTCATTCTTTTATTTATGATTTCAATCAGGTTAAATTTTCTGTGTCCCCTTTCCTGCTCGATAGGACTGCCCTCACGTTTACCCTGTTCTGCCACACCGCATTCTGCATCTGATCTCATAAATCTTGTGTTTGAACTTGTGTATAGGTGTGGTGCGTAAGGAAGGCACCGGTGATTGGCCGTGGTCGTGAATCAGCCGGCGTGGCAGACTTGCAACCCAGCCGTGCTTCGGGCCTTGGCGGCTTGCTGCAACTATTAATACAGACTTTAATTAGCCCGCCACAAACACTGGCACAATTGGCTCAGTGTCGCCCATGGCTGGTGAGGCAGACAGATCAATAGGTCTGATCATGCCTTTTTCATCAGCTCAAATGAAAGCACTTTGTCTCGAAACTCAGCCCTGGACTTTGCGCATCACCTTAAAGGCTTTTTTTTTTTTTTTTTTCATGGCTGCACTGGCTGTGTGCAGTGTTGCAGATGGGGCTTGTATAATCTGGCTGCATTAGGGAACTATAAAGATAAATGAAGGGAGGCTCAAAGCATAACTCATCCTGTCAGAGAAAAGGGTTTAAGACGGGGGAAACTTTATGTTTTCTAAAGCAACCCCTACCACCGCCACCTCCCATTGCTTCCTACTTTTGCACTCTCTCCTCATCTAAATTGCTTGCGTTCCATTTTTTCCTTAATGTTGTATTTTTCTCCATCTGCTTTGACTGTTCTCGCTTCTCTCCATCTTCCGCCCCATCCTCTTTTTAGTAGTTTAAAGGTATGGAAGTGTTCATTTAAACTACTTTTTTTTTTTTTTTTTTGCAGCACAAATTGCTCTTCCTCCCCTCTCTGCCAGCACATTTCAATTTGAAAGAAAAGAGTAAGATGTGTTTGCTGTAGCAATTTATTCCATTTGGCTTTTTTTTTTTTACGGGGGGGGGCAATATTTGCCGTTGACCTTCAGGTTCCTAATAAGTGCAGAAGATAAATGGAAATGGCTTGTTCTGAGCCCTCATTTCATTTCCCATGAACTGCTGAGATTGTAGTGTGTCTTCTTACATGAGTTACAGAATCATAGATTTCATTTATTTTAATAAACAACCTCCACTCATGGTTTCTCTTTCAGTCATTTTTGTTCTCATTTTTTGCTTCATGTAGCATTTTTATTCCTCATTGTTGCATCCATTTTTTTCTCTCTCTGCTTCCAGATGATGTCCCGCCTTATTTTAAGATGGATCCTCCTCAGACCCAGGTTCACCTAGAGGGAAACCGTCTGGTTCTGACCTGCATGGCAGAGGGCAGCTGGCCCCTGGAATTCAAATGGATCTACAACGGGACCGAGCTCACCCGCTTCTCCCTGGAATACAGGTGAGGAGTGAAACCTTGCATGCCAGAGCTGACTCTCTTTTCATTTCTTTTATTCATCAAATTTAATTATCTCACCACAGGAGGACATTTTTAACAGCATTTAATTGTAACTAATAGCACAATAGTTCATTTTGATTCATTTTCCAGACTCGTTCTTCATGAATATATTCAACCCTGATTTGACTGCACGTCCCCCCGTTGTGTTCAGGGAATTTTAGATTCATTCTTATTTGTATTTCAGAGAGCTCTCGACATTCAGAGATGGTGTAAGCAGATAATGCGCTTTCTCACTCTTCCCTTGCTTTTTGTCAAAACTATCATTGTTGTAATAGAATAACACAGTGCGTGTTCTTCAACATCTTGTACGGTGTGGGTGTGCTTCTCTGCTCGGTGAGCGGTACGACGCTGTTTCACTGACAGCAGAGTTCTCCTGGACATGTTATATTACATATAACAACACATTCAGCCACTAAACACAATGCAGGAGAATTCTGTGTTTTTAACAGCCTAGACTTTGGCTTCTGTCTGTGCTGACATGGGCTTTTTTGCACTGTAAGGCCTGGCCCGTTCACCGTCTTTGCATTAGCCCTTATTGCCCTGTTCCACCCCGATTTCTGCAGTCTGGGGCCGATTTGACGTCAGCTGCTGTTGCTCATTGATTGGTTCACTGACCGGCGGGGTTACACGCTTTACATGAATCATTTGCAGTGAATGTAATGTTTTTTTTCATGCAAGTTTAACTATATAACAACAGTAGCGAGCTACCAAACAACAAGCTAACATTAGCTTACTGTTCTCTGTCATCCTGCACTCTCGTCTTAAGCGCCATACTACTGGAAGGTCCGATACAGTTTTCGGTTCTTTTCCTTCATGTTTGGTGTAGCCCATTATTGTTGAGTTGCAAATAAAATCAAACATTCACGTGTGTTTAATATGATGATTCTTTCCATATCGAGGCGAGTTTCTGCTCAATGCAAACACAACCAGGGCCGGGGTAGAGTATGGCCTGGAGCTGGGGCAGGTCGAGACCTTTCAATGCAAAAATGCTTTATGTGTCCCCTGCAAGTCACAGTGACAGTCCACAGTCAAAGTCACCTTCTATCCAGTTCAAGCCCCATTTTCAGGACTTTATTCACAGTCTGACCAAAGTCCTAGACACAGACAAACAGTCTTAGGGGAGATTGTGTGATTGTTATCGCTGCTATCACACAAACACACTCACCCAGCATCCCTCCTATCCTTTTTCACTCCCTCATACATCTTCTCCCCAGCCCTCACTTTTCGTCTTCCCCTGTCTCTTCCTCAGCATTTGGCTGCTCTCACGTGGCTTAGTCTCCGGGTCTGCCTCGCAGGCCAGCCCTCTGCTTATTATTCTTCACCAGCCTTGATCAAAGAGTAGAACTGGAATCCATTTAATCAGAACCCCCCCCTACAAACTCCCCACGTCCGAATTGCAGAGTAGTGCAGCGTAGGAAACGATGGCAGTGGTAAATGCCACACTCCTATGTGGCTGAACCGTTTCCAGACTAAGCATTTGGGTTATCTAGTGAGCTTTTCACACACACCATTTAGCATGAATGTATGTCAGGGGGGAGAAGACAGAGCTGTGGCTGTCTGAAACATGTGACAGGTGCTTGTAGGATTTGATTGAACAGACTGAAGATACAGGATAACAATAGGATTTTGTGAGTCCTGCCTGTCAGGAACTCAGCTGTGCTAGTGTACAAAATAGTCTCTCCTTTCTGCAGCTCTGTATTTACCATCCAGCATTACATCAAGTCACACATGCTCTGTTAAAGCTTAGAGTGTGTTTACCTTTTAAGTGGAATGCCATTTAAGCTGTGCCCAGGTAAACAGCTCAATTAATTTAGCATCCTTAGCGTGGGTGATATAAAAGCACCAAGATGACAAATGCTTCTGTTTGTCATGCTGATGATGACCAATTGCACTTGTGTTTTTTTTTTTTGTTTTTTTTGTGTACCCATTAGATACCTGATCCCCTCGCTAGACCGACTGCATGCTGGCCACTACCGCTGCATTGTGAGAAACCGAGTGGGCGCTATAATGCAGTGCAGCACAGAAGTGCAGGTTGCCTGTAAGTGATGGGCTTTTTATGTGTTTCTGGCAAAAAAAAAAGACAATAATGATGAAAATAATCATTCTTTTTTCTGAGTTTTTCCCCCTCTCTCTCCTTCATTAATTTTTCACATCTTCTAGATATGGGTGGTTTTGTGGAGGGGGAGCGATCTCAAACTGTATCCCAGGGCGAGGGCGCTCTGATCCACGCACCACGGATACACAGCTTCCCGAGGCCCCAGATCACTTGGTTCAGAGACGGGCGGAAGATTCCCTCAAGCAGCCGCATGTAAGTTCTACTTTCACCCCAGCTTGGCTCCTGTGGTTCGAGCCAAGTGTTTGTGTGAGTTTGACCCACGTGTGAATGCGCTTGCCTGAGCAAACGCATTCATATAGGAGTTGTTCTGAGCTCAGGATTTCTTTTCTTTTTTACTTCAGAGAGTTCCAACTGAGCTCAATACTGCTCGCAGAGTTTCGCCAATTCCCTCCCTCACAACATGAGTGAAGTTTAGCAGAATGGTTGATGAGTGAATGTTGGTGCTGGCCTTGTGTTCATCACTGAATTACCTCTCAGTGATAAAGCGGGTTATTATATCCCCCCCTATTGACTTTACAGAAGGAATGATTGAAGGGTAGAGATGGATCTGGCAGCGGGGGAACCAATTAGACAAAATTCGACAAAAGGCTTCAATTGATGCTGTGATTGAGTGACAGCTCTCAGCCCGGGTGTGTTTTGTGTGTGTCTGTGCATGTGGTACGAGTCTGTCTAAGTTTAGGTATACATTGGGGGGTTCAACGGGTGACTGTATGTCTACACATGTTATGCTCAGTCTGTGAGTCAATGTGCGGTAGTTTTATTTTTGTTTTGTCAGATTCCTGCCTGTTTAGATATGCAGTTTTCCTGAGGCGACACTGTGAAGGTAATCACCTGAGATTAATTTTGCCTTCCTGACAAATAGAAGTCGACGGTCCACAAGTCCTCAGAAACCACCTTCTCATTTCTTATTCAGCAGTCAGCTGTACCATGTCATGGCTGTTATGAAGACTTTCACCCTGAGTGAAGCGATTGCTTCAGATATAGATTTTTTTGTTTGTTTTTTTCTTTTAGAAAATCTTTAAAAAAGTAGAAAAGAAAAACAGCATGAACTCTGTAGGAAATCACACAAACTGTATATATGTTTTTTGCAGCAAATTTTGTGTATCCAATACAAGACCTGCTAACTACGCCGCTGAGTTTTTAGGAACAGCGAAAAAGTTTGCTCTGTAATGATGTGAAGCACGGGAGAAACGCTCAGTGTTTAGTGCTTGTTTGCTTCGTGTCAGGCCACATTGACATTCACAGGTGTGTTTATGTGTGTGTTTGTCTGTTTATTTAGGTGTCTGTGAGCTGCAGCTCCTAATTGTCCGGGAGTGTTTATTCCACCCCGATCAAGCAGATGGTGGCAGATATACGAAGAGCCTAATCGGGCCGCATGCTTAGCGTCAACTTTCATTTAATAGGCCCTTCACAAACATCTTGGACTATCAGCTTAATCGGCATCACTCATCGAAGGGGCTGTTAACCCACAGACACAAAAGGAAACAGAAAAAAATATGCTTTTGTTTTGTTTGGAGGCAGTTTTACAAACAATAACAGGTGCAGCTTTGAAACACTGATTTCCTGAATGTCAGTGGTAAAATGACTCTAAATGCTATTAATTTGGGACAAGTAACAAATAAACTGCTTCAAATGCAAACAATATAGATCGTCTTAATAAACAATAATGATGTCATTTTAGACATTTTCTACAATTTGTCTGCTTCAAACAAAAATGTTCACTTGTGCCATGCTGCCACAGAACTAGTTAATTAGTATCTGAAAGCCAACAAACATTTTATCAAACAACCAGCTGCGTCCATCAGCAAGACTCAAACTGTTGAAATGTGCAGACATTCATTATTATCCCCCCTCACCGAAGGCGAGGACAGAGGTGGAGCGATAATGTTTTTGCCCGTGTCTGTGTCTGTGTTTGTCTGCACCGTTACAAAGTATCTCATGAATCACCAAACAGATTTTAACGAAGCTTTTAGAATGCAATCGTTGAATTTACATCTACAGCTGCTTAACTTTTGGAGTCAATCCATTTCAAAGTGGCCACCACATCTAAACAACATTAAAAAAAAACGCACAGACAAAAACAGCTTTGAGTCAGTCAGATGTAATGGATACGGAGCTGAAATGTTGGTGTTGTAGTCTCTGTCAGTCACTTAGAACACCAACTTCAAGCACTAAAAGATCATGCAAGATCACGCAATATTGCACCAAACTGTGCAAATTAGTTTCAAGATTTGACCAAAATAATTTCTTAATGTAAGATGATCTTAGTCTAAGACTCTGGCATGAAAGGCAGTGGAAGAAATGCAGCCCTTCAAGGAATGCCAGCCAATAATTTCGAAATGAAAATGACAGAAGAGTCCCTACTCTGCTTAAAAAATAGCGGTGAAATTTTTAGCTATTTCTTTCAGAATGTTTGGTAGATTGTAGATGGAAGTGCTCATAAAATTATCTTTTTGTGCTGCTTTTTAGATATAATTTATGTGCATGCTGCTGTGTCAGTTTACCCTCAGGACTTATTGACTGTAAGAAACAAGTATCCACTAATTTAATGATCTGAGTGGGTCTATGTGTGGGTTTATGTGAGTATGTGTAGTTAATTTTGCATACAAATTCGGGAATATGGCAGTTGATTGTGTGTGTGTGTGTGTGTGTGTTTAATTTTAACTCAAACGAGTGGATCTAATTTCGACTCAGGGCTTATTTTGGAGATTTGTTAGTCTTATTATGGGGCTACAGTTCAGTGAGTGTTGTAGGAATTGATTTGGAGAACATTCATGTTCAAACATGAAAACCTTAAATGTGCACTTTTTTATTAATATAATGCACAGAGCTGTAAAGTACCAAAGTAAAAATACTTTCAACTTTTTACATGTAAAAAAATGTAAGAAGTAGAAAGTTGTTACTTATATGTCATTTGGTTATGTTTTTGTTCCTGCTTGTTATTTTAAATTATATATGTCTAGATATGCGGTGCCTCCCGGATAAAGTAAACTTAAATGTGGTTGGACAAGAAGTATAAATACGTATCATTCAGACACCCTGTTGGTTTGTACGATCCATCACACCTGCACACCATCACAAATCATGTCACACTCCAACTACAAAAATCGTCCATCTAGCTAAGCCTTGCTTTCTTATATCCACTTAAAACATATAACTGATTCTGTTTTGAGACTGATAAACTAAGCAAGAGCAGAATATGTTTGATTGCTAATCTTGTTAGCTGGGAAATTTGATGACTGATGCAGAGACATACTGTATATGCAGCTGAAACAGGAAGTGCATCATAAATGTTTTGAGGAGATGGTGTGGGCACTAACATAATGTTTGTTTTTTTTTTACAATGTCACACTGGAAAGTATTATACGCTACGGGATCACAGCCTGGTTTGGTAATTTAACTGTCCAACTCAGAAACAAGCTCGTCCACATTCATAAAACAGCCATGAAAATAATTGGCTTAAAAGATTATGAATCCATACAGACCATATAGGAACAAGCGGTAATAAGAACAGCAAAAATCATACCCAAACATAAACATCCAGTATTCTCTAAATATGAAATGTTGCCATCAGGGAGGAGACTGAGTGGGCCACAGTGTAAGACCAACACACTGAAACTGTCTTTTGTTCCAGCTTCAATCACTGTTGAACTCCAACAACAATGTTCTTTCTGTGACACATTAGTACTATCCCAGGTTGCATTTTGCAGCTAATACCTTATATTTTACCCTTTACTTGTTGTGTTGATTGATGTTGTTTTTGAGCTGGAGTTTTTTCTCATTGTGTGTTTTCAACAATTTTTATTTACAATTGTGTAGCACTTGCCCAAGACAAATTCCCTGTAGGGGACAATAAAATATATTCTATTCTTTTCACCTCCAAATAAATCTCATTTCAGAAATTCTAACCATCACGTTTACTGAATACTTTTACTTTTAATACTTGCGTACATTTTATATCAAACTTACTTTGATACTTAAGTACAGTAAATGTGCAATACTTTAAGAATTTTATTCAAGTAATTTTTCTAGAGGAAACTTTAACATTCACCAAAAGTAATTTTGTGGTAAGATACTTGTACTTTTTCTCAAGTATCACTTTGTGGTATTTTTTCCAACACTGTTTACTTTCAGTGCCATCACTCTGGACAACACCCTGGTCATCCTGTCCACAGTTGCCCCGGATGCGGGGCGTTACTACGCCCAAGCAGTCAACGACAAGAATGGAGAGAACAAAACCAGCCAGCCCATCACTCTCACAGTGGAGAGTAAGTACACATAAGAAACCCACACATATACAGCTGCATTTGAGTAACAGAAGTCCTCGCCCACACTGTGGGACTCAGTTAACCAGCAGATTGTTTGTGTCACCAACAGACAACAACAACAAGCTGCTGCAAAATGTCATTTTAAAACAGTTTTTTTTTTTTTTTAATGCATCTCACTTCAACTCAGACAAAGCATCTATACAACAGGTGGCTCTACTGCAGACAATAGGAGCAGAAATAGCTCCCTCTATTGGTGGTCTCAGTCATCCTTTTCAAAAGAAAACTTCACAACTACCTGCAGCAGAAAAGTTGACTTCCTGCTCAGAATTTTCTCTTCTAATCTCTAATCTCCAGCTGCAAGTTTGAGGTCGTCTCGAGTCACAGGTTGTCTAAAACACTGGTTCCAAAAGTTGGAATCGGGACCGCACTGTGTGTCCTGAAACATCATGATGAGGTCCTCCAAAAGATTTTCAGAATAAATTACATCTAAAATTACTATGACAATTAATGTGTTTTGGCCTCAGTTGTTACAAATGAATAGTTTGTATCCTTTAAAATGGATAAAAGTAGCACAATGGCTATGGTTACTGTTCCCTTGTTTATCTGACCTGATAACAATCATCAAACAAAAATAGTGGAGGTTCTGGTCTCTGCTACTGTTATTTTGTGGTCCAAAGTGTCACCTGTCTGAGCAGTTGGATGTAGTGATCCATCAGGTGAACCTTTGGTTTCACCAATCCTGATAACAATGCTAAGTGAATGATTTAAAGGAAAACACACGCCCACACAACACATCTAATACAAAAGTTAAGCTCACTTTCAAAACAAATATGCTCTGCTTACTTCAATTCAAATTTAGCATTGGCCGATAGAGTGTGGTGAATAAATCAACCTATTAGAGTCTGGCTGATTAGTTCTCATCCTCCCACCTAGACTGTCAGCATTTATCTAAACAAAGCCACACAAATTCTCCCTCTTTCTCTTCTCTGACTTACTTTTTTCTAAGCAAACTCCATCTCTTCTGCTCATCTCGACAGGCAGTTATTGCAAGAACTTATATGACTTAATTATCTTAAACCTCTTTAAAATTTGTAATATTTATGCGAGATGAGGGTTTTGCATATTGAGTAGAACATTTTAAGCCGCACATTGTTTAAAAAAATGAAGAAAAAAAACACCTTTCTGCATCTTTCAAATCTTTAATGCAGTGTTTGTGAGTCAGAGCTCAATGTGCATGACACAGCTATCTGCAGGGACCAGATATCACTGAATTCCACCGAATCCGACCTTGCAGATCACACAGTCGTGTTTTTTGCATCTGAAAGTCAATAAGATTTTCAGAGCCACATTTGTTCATTTTAGCAATTCTGTGCAGAGGAGACATGAAAAAAGACAGTAGAGGGAGCATTGTGTTCTTAAGGGAGCATACAAATGAGACAGAGCTGAGTGCAGCGAGAAAAAATAAAATAAAAAGCACACCGGGTTTGGCTAATGCTTCAAGCAGGAAGACACTTTGAATTTTGTTTTATTCTGTCGAGTGTGAAATGTAAGAGACATGAACGACTTGGGTTTACATTTGTTTTTGGACGGCGACATATGTAAACAATGCTGTGACATTAGTAGTGAGGATTTGTTATGCAGGTCACCACACTGTTTAATTTCTGCATTTAATTAGATGATTACACAGTTGAGGTATTCTCAACACTGGCAGTTTACGAACTGCAATACATTAATTAGTTTCTGGAAGGTAACAATTGTGTTTATGAGAAAGGGGGGGAAAAGTCATATTTGAAGTTTTTGTTACATCATTTGCAACCAGATCACGTTTTCAGTCAAATCTTACACGCTTATGTGGATCAATAAAGCTTGAAAAAACTTCAAATAAAGTTTAAAACGCAATTGTCAATAACTGTAGGGTGGACTTCATCACCCAAGGAACAGCTTTAATGAGATGAAATCAAAAGTAAAATGAATAATACATTATAAAATTGAGATAAATCTATTTCTAAGCTAAAATGAGCTTTTAATCTAAGAAAATTTGTTTGCTCGAAGCTCTAGGTGGAATATTTTCTATCAATCATTTCTCGCCTTCACGTCTCTAAAACCCACGCCAATCACACATTCCATAAAATCCAACATATTAATTAGGCTTAGATCAACCAAATATTGTAATCTTACATTCCGGCTAATAACTTCTGACCCAAATGATTACGATTTTTTATTTTAATTTGAAAATCTGCTGGACTGAGGCGCCGTGTTTAATTTCTGCTCCACTGAAGAGAAGCATTTCTGTGTGGATTTATTGGACTTTACGGTGCTGATTAATAATATTGTCAACAAAACCCTCGATATGATGCTTGTGCCACCGTAATGAAATGATGTATTAGGGAAAAAGCTGGGATAATTCTAACCTCTCAAACAGCTGCTGTGTCGCAGAAAGTATCTATTTACATTTATATTGTTGGGTTGTATGACGCCTGCAGCGCAGATTGTATTGCTTGTCTGTGTCTCAGACTCGATTTCACACTTCAGAAACTAATTGCTGTGTTTTTGCTCTCAAACATTTGGACAAATAGTTTTAGAGTTATATTTAGGCTGCCATTTAGAATCATGTTTTTTTTTTCTCCACTTCAAAATAAGGGAATTTTAGTGGTTAATTCAAACGTGTTTATTGTGAAATGCTATATAAAGTCTGAAACTGAACTAGATAATATGGGAATTTGTAAATGTTGGATTTGTTTGTTTTTCTTTTGTTCTAGTCTGTGCCGTAAACAAACTACCTGAAGCTTTTACATTCAGATCAGCAGTTGAAGAGTTAACATTTGATTTTCTTTGACATATTAAAGCTTTAATCAATGTAAAACATCTGAACTCAGAAGGGTTTTGAATTAGATCTATGGCATAAATGAATAAAGAAATGACTTCACATTATTGTTTATAAAGGATATAAAGGTATGTACTGAAATACTGTAATGAGCTGGAGACCGGAATGCAGAAATCAATGGGGAGCTTAACCAAACGGCAGTAATAAGGCACAGAAAGGTCTGCTTGAACATTTAGTTCGTGTTTGTAGAAGACGCCTGGTCATAACACTGTTGGGATTCAAAAATGGAGCCATGAAAGGATGAGGATTTACAATGAGGTGGCTCAAAATAACATTACTAATAATAAAAAGTTGATTAGGAACCTTATTAACCTGAGCTCGCCCTGAAAATTGAGCCCCTATAAACACACTGCCGCGCGCACGACGCAACACACAGCCGCTCAAACACCATCGCCGTTTGCGTGGCTCACAGCCGTCCTCCGGGGAGGTGGGGGGAAAATGAGATCAGATTCAGAGAGAGATCACTGATTGAGGGCAGTGAATCGATGGATGGCTGGAGGCTCCGTGAAACCAGTGAGTGATGGTGCTGCATTTAATCGCCTTTTGTGTTTGTCTCAATTATGTTACATAATGGCTTCTAACACCTGCTCTAACACCTTGCACAGGAAAATGTTGTGTGGAACAGAGAAAAGGATTCAAAGTCAAGACAGGGGTGTTAATAGTTGGGTTACAGAAAGCTGGCTACCTGCTGCTGATAGTGACAGACTGTCAGTCTCTTTGTGGGGATCTGGTCATGCTCAGTTGGCTGTATCAGGCAGATGCTGAGGTTAAATCAGAGCGTATTCTGCGGTTATAAATTGCTTTAACTTTTTTTCTCTGTTTCTGTGTACGTAATAGATGTGGGAGGACCTGCAGACCCCATCGCCCCCTCCATCATCATCGCCCCAAAAAACACCACTGTAACGGTGGGGAGAAACGACGCCATCATGGAGTGTGTTGCAAATGCAAGGTATGCATTTAACAAAGTTTGGTTTGGTTTAAGAGAAACGGCACAGACAGACATCATGCACGTTATCAAAGCATCCTCACCTACCTTATTTCTCGCTTAAAAAAGTATATATTTTGTGATTTAAATGAGTCCTGAAATTTTTTGTTTGAACATGATCGAAAAGTGTTTTGCACGTCTCCCGTTTTGTACCTCTCTTCCATTCTTCCCTTTGATTCAAGGCTTTGCTCTGTTCTGCCTATCTCACACAATCCCAGCCCTGAATTCTGACTATTATCTCCAATTCAAAGGCTTAATCAGAATGACAGATGTATCACATTTCGCCCTCAACGCTCTTTAACCTTGAAACAGCATATAATTTTGTATTAAAGCACCGTTCTGTATCTCTTGCTCTTGTTTTTTTTCTTCTTTTCATCTTTTTTTTTTTCCCTCATCTAGACCCCTCGTTAAAATGAGTATTACTTGGAGGAAAGATGGAGTAGTGGTCAATACGGGGATACGAGATTTCGGCCGCAGATTGGTCAAAAGTTTGCCCACGGTCAGCGACAGTGGCTACTATGAGTGCGAGGCGTCGCTTCGCAGCAGCAGCGTCCCCTCTGTCACCGCTGGAGCCTACCTGCACGTTCTTGGTAATTAAAGCACAGCTGACACTTCAACCCGGCTCAGAGCTGCTGGATATTGCCTCAGCAGGCTAACCCTCATGTTAAAAGAGTTTTGAGTCATTTTCTCTATGTTGTATTCAACAGAAAGAGGTCTGACTTTTAGGTTGACTTTAAAAGGCTTTAATGGAGCATTGACTGCTTGTTTTTTTTTTTGTTTTTTTGTTTGCCTAAAACAGAATACCCTCTGTTCATAAAAGAGCCACCAAGTCACATCACTGCAGAAATGGAGAAAGTGGTGGATATTCCTTGTCAGGCACGAGGTGGGTTATTTCTGTCTTTGTCCTAATGTATGAGCGAAAGAACAAAAAAGCATGAAAAATGACAAGGAAAAGGACTCAAGGGTCACCCTGACAAGATAAATCCTCCCCTCTTGCTGCAGGAACACCACAGCCTGACATAGTGTGGTATAAAGATGCAGTGCCCATCAGCCCCGTGAAGATCCCCAGGTACAAGGTGTTGGTGGGAGGCAGCCTGCAGATCAACGGCCTCCTGCCTGATGATACAGGGATGTTTCAGTGCTTCGCACGCAATCTTGCTGGAGAGATCCAGACAAACACCTACCTGGCTGTTACAAGTAAGAAAATAAACTTGTTCTGTTATCTATATTTAGGCAAGTAGGGGTCTCTGCAGTAGAGTTGGGAGAGTTTCTTGGTGTGTTTGGCAGATTTTGTCCTACCCAGGATTGGCTGTGTTTTTTGGTGTGGGAGAAGTTTGTCTTAACCATGATTGGCAGAGTTCTTTGGTGTGGGCGGGGTTTGTCCTAACCATGATTGGTGGAGTTTTTTGGTGTGGGAGGAGTTTGTCCTAACCATGATTGGCAGAGTTCTTTGGTGTGGGCGGAGTTTGACACAACCATGATTGGTGGAGTTCTTTGGTGTGGGTGGAGTTTGTCCTAACCATGATTGGTGGAGTT
>JARVJO010000096.1:13796787-13835788 GCA_031762555.1 Cynodonichthys magdalenae
GCTGATGGAAACACGTCTTGAGTCGCATTTATTATTCATTTCCTTTTTGCGAAATTTTAAAAATTCGCTCTAAATTCAAATTAAATTGGATGGAAACACGGCTATTGAGATATTTGCCTGCGAAGTAACAGGAAGTGATGATGAAGGGGGATGTCTTCATGTGAACACAGCATTGGTACAATGGTCGACAACACGGACTGTAGAGAAAAATCTGATGTTTCTTTTGGTTACTTTGAGTCCCCCTCAGAGAAAGATGAAGAAAAGTCAGAGTTCAATTAATATTGTTTCAATAAATACCAGAGAGTTCCTTTTATTAAAGAGTTCCCCTTTGATGTCATTTCCTGTTTCACTTTGGCTGAGCCAATTTTAAAAGAAAATGTACCAGTTATGTGACAAAATGGGTAAAATCATGTGCATTTTGCCAAGTTTGTTAAATATAAAAATGTTTTCTTTGACTTTTTTTCTACCTGAAGGATATGCACGTAAAAAAAAACACAAAAACGGCTGCAAGTTAGCTAATTTTACAGATTTTTGAGCACAAGTTTGGTGTGGTAGTATCTGAGGCTGATTTACAGATTTGCATGCTAACAGATTGTGCAAGATATTTTATATTTTACTATCAAGAATTTGGAGCCAACTTTGTCTCTGTTAGCAAAATATTTCTTGAACAGCTGAATAGATTTTTAATGATATCTTCAGAGACTAATTATTAATTAAAAATCTATTACTGAAATGGAAATGGAAATTTGGATTGGCAGGATCTAATATATCTAACATGTACTCTAAACACATTGTGCAGGATCTTTGTTTAAAGCTTAACCTAAACATCTTGTGAACCACCGAATGGATTTTCCTGAAATTTTAAAAAAGTAACTGTTGGATGTACATTTACATCTGATTAACTTTTGCATCTAATTCAAGATGACTGCCACAGCTATTTGAAATACGCCACCACAAAAATAGCTATAACTCGGACAGCTTTGCAGAAATTGAGTTCATATTTAATGTGGTTGAAGCTGAGAGTCATTCAGCACACATACATCTCATGATATCTCATGAGATTGTGCATAATTTTATTTTCAAGGTTTGACTAAAACAAGTACAACTTGGTCATTTTAATTTGAAGACGACCTTGATCTAAACCTTTGGCATAAATGTGCCAGGTGATATGCATTCCTTCAAGGAATACAAGACCTTCAATTAGTTTATGATATCTGCAGGAGATCTTGTACAGTTAATCCATGGAAATCCTCCTATGCAGAGAATCTGAAACACTCAGATTCTGATGAAGGAATTAGTTCCTGGGCTTCTCTCATCTTTTGAGACAGACTTGTGCACGCGCTCTGTCGCGCACAAGTCTGTCTCAGAGGGAGTGAAATGTCGTCTTCGGAGCCCAGTGATTAGAGTGCCTGTCACCTGTGGGCCTACGACATTGATCAGATTGCAGGGTAAACAGATGAATATGTAAACAGTGTAATAACCTCAGACAGCGCCTTTAATTAAATGCAACACAGAGGAGATTAGCTGGGGAGCCCAAATAGTCGCAATTAATCACAGTTGCTTTCTAGCATGTGTTTGCCCATGTGCATGTGTGTGGAGGGGATCATGTGTGAGGTGCAAGGATTGGCTCGGTGCTGTGTGGTGTGCGTCAAAAAAAAAAAAAAAAAGCAGGACGGTTTCTCAGATTCTAAACACTATTATCCTCATCACAAGGCTTTTCATCAGTGTCAGCAGCTTCTGTGTTTGGCGTATGAACTGACACGAAGCAAACAGACTTACTGTCACAACACTCTGGAGTAGAGAGTGTGTGAGGGTGTGTTGTGTGTGTGTGTTCTGGTCTATGTGCTCATAAAATCTTGCACAAACCTGAAGGTATGTGTGGGAGAAGAGCGGCTTGGTGATTGACGTGAACACGTCGCCCCGCCTGCGTCTGGATCCTGACGGGACTCTGCACATCTCCCAGACGTGGTCGGGTGACATTGGAACATATACCTGCAGGGTAACATCCGTGGGTGGCAACGACTCCCGCAGCGCCCACCTCAGAGTCAGGTCTGCACATTTCACTTACGCTCCCACCTGTCTTATCTTGACATCTGTATTTTTTTTTTCCTCTCCCTTTCACATTTCAGTCTGCGAGAGTGTGATAGATGGCTGTTTTCTCCACTGTTGTGGGTTTATGACTGCTCTCCTCTCTAATCGATCAAACACCTCTAATATTTACAATGCGAGGCTCTCAGTTTGTCTGTTTAATTCTGTTGTTTGGCACCTCTCTAGTCTGGATTGTTTGTTCCCCGCTCTCATGCAAACACTCACATGCACATACAGGCAACTCCCACATGCTCCAGAGAACCCAGTGGCTGTTCTGAGTAACACGGAGAAGAGGGGCATCAACCTCACATGGGCCCAGGCCTTCGACGGCAACAGCCCCCTGATCCGTTACCTCCTGGAGGTCTCAGAAAACAGTGAGTTATTCACAATCACCAGCAGTGAAAAGCATTTTCCTGTTTTTTGATAGTAATTTTAAAACCATCTTTTTTTTGTTTTTACTCCACCGATGCACTAATTTGCCGCTGCCTTTATTATATTACATCTATATTGTTTCCCTTAAATTGGCAGTTGCATCCTTTCATGTCTTCTGCAATCAGTCTAACTCAATTGCCTCGCTTGTGTGCTTCCTTATGAATGATCAGGGGAACCAAATTGAGTTCACGTCCAATGCTCTTATCTTCTTCACTAGATAAAAATCAAAGAAGTTGGAATGTTTTCTCCCACAGAGAGTAAATTGTTCAACAATTTCTCATTTAAGCCTAGGCTAACGAAGAAAATGACAACTCATTAGAAGGAAAATGAATCTGAGGATGCAGATGGGATCTGGGTTTTAGATAATTGAATTGCGATCTGATATTTAGAGGGAGTGCATGCAAAGTAAATGACTTGTTTCTGATGGTGTAGCTGCAGCCTTATTACGGAAAATGAAACAATACTGTGCAATAATAGTAGGAAACGGCGCTGAATTTAAATGTGAGCTGGGGAGATTTTCACTAAAACATCTGTTCCCGTGTCTTAGACGCCCCTTGGACGGTGCTGCTGGCGAACATCGAGCCCGAGTCCACCGGGGTGGTCGTTGGTGGTCTCATCCCGGCACGCTCCTATCAGTTCCGCCTGTGTGCCGTCAACGATGTAGGCAGAGGCCAGTTCAGCAAGGAGACGGATCGGTGGGTGGTGTTTTTGTCTCATTTTTTTTGGCTGCTGTTTGGTAAAAAGTATTTGTAACCTAATGTGGCCACGAGAAAAGCCTCACTCTTAAAGGGTTTTTATTGCTCTGGAACAAGCTGTTCCCCCGGTCTCATCTTGGCAGTTCAATAGAAAATCCTATAAGACTGCTTTTTAGTTTTCACTCCTGTGGGTTGTGAAGGAGATGAGCCAGCTTTGGAAAGGGACCTTTTTTTATTTTTTATTTTTTTTCCAAGATAAAAAAGTATGAATGAGCTGAAATTGCGCTTTGTGAAGACATGATGGGTGCGCTGACCCAGCTTCATCTCTGTCCTTCATATTAACCACCATCGCCGTACTTCATGAGTAAAATACACAGAGGCTTTAAGCGGATGAGCTCAACACAGACTCATGTCTTGACTGAATTAACTTTAAGAGGAAAATCAAACAGCTGTATTCATAAAAGTTGAACCCAAACACATTTTATGATCATTACGATCCACTTATACACACAACTGAGATTGTCTATGTCAACATTTGCTTTTCTGTTTCTTTCCGTCTTTTTTTTTTTGTACACCTGCAGCAAAAAAAAAAAAAAAAACGAAGTGAAAAGCAACCATGACCATTCATGGAGCTTTTCCACCAAAAATTCATTCACTGAACTGTTGTGCAAATCTGCCCAAACCAGAGTGCACCGTAGGAGGTGCGTCAATGAGAGCAAGACTCTTTTCTGAGGCATCTCTCTGGCACACCTCTTTGATCCTAAACACTCTGCTTTATCTCCTCCAGAGGGCTTCTTCAGCACGTTGGGAAGAAATCAAGATGTCATCTTAAATTGACTTAAAAGGAAAGTCTTCATGGATCTCTCTTTCTTGTTCTTTTATATCTTTCTCTCCATCGCGCTGCTCCCATTTTCCACCGAGTCTTCTTTGATCTCTTCTTTGCCACAGCAAGCTGTCCCTCTGCGGACAGTAGTATAGAGAATGTGTTTTGGGTAAAAAAAAAAAAAAACAGAATCACACTTTCCTAACTTGCCCTCATGGTGTGCTTAAAAAAATAAAGAAAATACAAAAGGCAGGCTTTATTGTGATCTGATGCCTATGATGAAATGGGATTGAAATATGCAGAAACTCCTGATAATTAATGCATGGCTTCAATTTTTTTGTCTCTTCTTTTACCTTTCTGTCCTCTTTTTTTTTGCTTTCCTTCTGCCGCAGACTGACTCTCCCCGAGGAGCCTCCCAGTGCGCCCCCTCAGACCGTCATGGCGAGCGGACGCACCAATCAGTCCATCATGATCCAGTGGCAGCCCCCACCGGAGAGCCACCAGAACGGCCCACTTCAGGGCTACATCATCAGGTAAGCGGTCTAGAACATTTTTTATTTTTTTCCCTGAGGTTGGGTGCCTGTTTGAGTTTGTGCCATTCAGATGTGATAATACCTGCTATGTCAGCTCTGTGTCTTTGTCTCCATTTTGCCTCGTTCCCGCTCACTGCTGCTGCAGAATAATTGGTGCCAATTAAAAGCATCCTCTCCATTCATCTTTTGGCACCTCTCGTTTTGTAACAATTTTATAACTGTTTCGTGGATTCCTTTTTTTTTTTCCCACAGTACTCCTCTGCTGTGAGAGAAAGGGTGTCCTAATATTGTTGTCTCCCTGTATTGTCCCTGTCTTTGTGTATCTCCCTCCCTTCTATTAATTGCTGTCACTTCCTCCCACTGCTGTCAGGTACTGTCTGTCAGGGCTTCCAGTTGACTGTCAGATAAAAAACATCACTAACCCGGACCAGACCAGCCTGATCCTGGAGGACCTCATCATCTGGACGAACTATGAGATTGAAGTAGCCGCCTACAATGGAGCAGGCAGGGGCACCTACAGCCACAAAGTCACTGAGTGGACTCTGCAAGGAGGTGAGAGCAGCAGACAGGATTTATATGGTATACTGCAATAAAAGTGAAAGACTGTCTACCAGTGTCATAAAGGTCCTTATTCCATTTACCCTGTGCTAATGTGGGTTTACTTAGTGTCCAAACCTGCAGTGTAAAATATGAGCTGAAGAGGTGATTTTTAATCCGTCTTTGATAAGAAGTGTAGCACTTTTAAAACAAAGAAATGTGGGCTTTTATTTACAGAGCCTGTCCAATTACACTGGATAAAAAAAAATAAACAAAAACAAATGCGTGGCCACGAGTTAGTTAATGCGTGGCCACAAGATTATTAATGCAGAGACTGTTCATTGTTTACATGGACAAGTTTAAATTAACGCCATTTTATTTTAATATAGGAATGAGTCACTTGCGATTAGGCATGGAGTAATTCTTAGCATTTAATGTTGCAGCTATAAGACACAGGTGGCGACTGGAGTTGCCTTTGTCAATAAAGTTTGTTTTTTTTAACTCAACATTCCAAGAAAACTGAACGAGTTGAAAAATACGATTCAAACAGAATATAAAGATATCTTTGCAGCAATGTGAGAAACTAAATTCAACTTTTCTGCACTCTTGGAGACTCCCAAGTATACAACAAAATGCATGTAACGCTAAAAAAAAGTGGATATGAAGTTTTTATTACACGCACATTGTGTTTTTAGCTTTATTTGTACCTGGACATTAGGTATACATTTAAGGCCTAAATTTTCTCGAAAGAATGCGTATCACCAGACACCTTTTTGTAAAAGAATTTTAGATTAAAGTCATCTTAAGTTGAGAATTAGTGTTGTAGACATTTTAGGCTAACCTTGAAAAATAACATTATGCACAACTCATGCCAGATTGCAAAGAGAATGTGTTACAAATCACTATCGGCAACGATCACAGGACATTTTAGCTCAACATTTTTGTGTCCTCCAATGCAGATCAGGTGCAGCAGCCACCTGGAACTGAATCTACTCCCCCCAAAAATATCAAATGATTACGATCTGAAAAATGTAATTTTAATTCAATATTTTGCTAACAGACAATGCTAAAGTTTTACAAGCATTTGTTGTATGTGTTGTAAAACTACTCTGATCTACACCGTATCTTTGCACAAAATCTGTAAAATTGGTGAAATTATACACGTCTGTGTTTTCTATGGTGAGTTGGCTGCGGTGACCGTTATAAATTAGATTGACTCTAAAAGTTAATTAGTTTAGTTATACTTTTATTGATTATTTCCTACTAGTATCATTAGCATTCATTTTGTGGTTTTATGAGACATTTTGTCACACATCTAGTTTTTTCCTTTCAGAGGTGGGCGACAAACTGTCAAACTCTTTGCTGTATTTTATCTTACACTGAACCTAATGTGCACCGTCTTCATTTAGAAAAGCTCTGACTCTTCAACATATGTCAGGAAAGGCACCTTGTTAGGATTTTGCACATCTGCCTTTAAACAAAACAGCTCATTTTGACGACTGGGAAACTTTTGCCGGCCTCTCTCAGCACAGATTTAATTAACCCTGAACATAAATTACCATGAAGATGACAAGTGTCACTCTTGAGACAAACTGCTGTTTTTTTTGTAGAAAATCTCTTTGGGATGACTTCTCCTCTTCTTGTTCATGCTGAGTGTTGTAATTAGAACATGTATTCTGCACTCTGTGCTGCCGTCATGCCTACTGATTCAAGCATCTTGGCTTCCAAGTCTCCCTGTTCAATCAAAATCTTCAAAGGATCAAAGTCACCGTCACTGTAATAACCAAAAATCTGACACTTTCAAGAAAAGGGGAAGAAGCTTTAAAATAAATCCAAATTGTTGTTTTTTTTTTTAAATAGCTCAATGTGACTCAGTTGTTTTAAACCTTTTAGTGTTTTCAGTTTCAGTTTGTGTCTACTTGTGGTTTGGAAAAGCTGCGACTATCTTTTAGAATGTAGGGTGCAGAAAATATCTCTTGTAAAATACCTAACGTATGCACAACTTTAAGCTCCTGTTATGGTAAATTCATTCTCCGAGGGGGGATATCATCCACCAACCTCCCTACATGTTCTCAGGAGCTTCCATAGAAAGAATAAATAAATAAACTCCACTGTGCCGTTCTACTTCCTGCTCACTTCAGCAGGCAGACTCAGAAGACAGGGTTGATTTTGCTGGATTTTACAGATGTTTATGTTGTTGGTGCTGTACACATGTTTACAGATAGTGTGTTCTATACTGCTTGGTTTTAGGAACTTCAATATGAAATAAAAAGCGGAGAATATTGCATGGCTAGAAGCAGTTTTTCTTTTTTTTTAATATGGACATTTTTTTTACCATCACTCTGTGTATGATCTTTCCAGAATATTCAATTTGTTCTGTCTGCACTGTGTCTGCATTTATCTGAGAAGGAATGTCATATTTTACTGTCAGTCTCTCGTGGATGGATGAGTGTAAAATACTTCACATGCTTCAAAAAATTATGGATCCTGCCTGGCACAAAATAATATTTTGAGAACCTTGAAACTTCTGCCCACTTCGCGCATTGCCTGATTAATTAGTCAGCTAACGATCCGAATCTGTCAGAGTCAGTTGTGTCTTTTTGATTAACAAATGTACCAGTTTCTGAAAAGAAATGTGGAGTTTTTGATTTATTTGCCAAAATACACTTCAAAAGTTAGGCAAACATCTTTCTATTTATTTATTTTTATTCAATTTCGTTTCAACTCAACTAAATAATTTTTCATCATGCTGTTTGTGGTCATTAATAGCAAGAGGAAGGTTATTTAGTATAGCTTTCATTAACTGGGTTTTTTCTCTCATTCACTCCATTGAATAGTCAAGAGCAGATCTTGTTAGAGGTTTAAATCTACACCACTAGAATTAGGGGCTGAACAGGGGGCATCAGGACCAATACGGTCCCATCAGCTTCGTTAATGTGCAACTCCCTAACTGTTTTCCCCCGTTACATCAGAATGGCATGCGCACATCAAACAAACCGCTGCAGGGTTTACCTGGAAGCTGCCTGAGGCAACTGCTCTCACACCCTGTTTGACTGGCGTCTTCCTACCTCCCTAAATGAGCCAAAATACAAGATCCTTCAGCCTGATTCTCACGCTCTGAATGAAGCTGGTCTAAAAATGTCTCTTGTACATTTTGAGTTCCCCCTTCTTTATCTCATTACTATTCCTCTTTCAATTCCCCATCCCTGCTTGTCTGCTTGCCCTCCCTCTTTCTTCCTTAATCCCTCTCCCTCCCTGAATCTCTTGTTTTTCTCCATTCTTTGGATCAGTGCCCACTGTGCCTCCGGGAAATGTACAAGCTGAGGCTGTCAACTCCACCACTGTGCGTTTTACCTGGACTGCCCCAAGTCCTCAGTTTATCAATGGAATCAACCAGGGATATAAGGTAAGCGGGCTCCTCTCTGGAAACTGGTGCTCTCTAGTGGTCAGTGGCAGAAGGGCGATCTATTGCCAGAGTGGGATTAGAAGCAACCGCTTCAATGTTCTCTGATCAATTGTATATTTCCTTGTTATTTCTTTAAATCGATGATATGTGTAAGCCGTGTGACTAAAATATGCAGAATGACACCATCTGCCTTCTCATCAAATCTCCAGCTCTTGGCATGGGAACCAGGTCGCTCTAACGAGGTCACCATGGTTACAGTCCGCCCCAACTTTCAGGACAGCGTTCATGTCGGCTATGTGTCGGGCCTTAAAAAGTTTACAGACTATTATACATCCGTGCTGTGCTTCACCACCCCTGGAGATGGGCCCCGCAGTCCACCCCTGCGTGTACACACCCATGAGGACAGTATGTGTTTCCATGAGATTAAATTACTGTGCAGATAATCCTAAACTAGGCTGTTTTTTTTAATTACCTGATCTAAATCACTTCTAGCTCCTGGAGCTGTGGGACACTTGAGTTTCACTGACATCCTGGACACGTCTTTAAAAGTCAGCTGGAAAGAGCCACAAGAGAAAAACGGTCTTTTAACAGGTAGCTTTAACATAACTAATTATTATCATGTGAGATCACTTTGAAATAACAATGCAGCACTTATTGTCATTGCCTCTGTGTGTTAATCGTGTACTGGGTGGAATTCATCCCTATTTTCAGGTTATCGCATCTCCTGGGAGGAGTTCAACAGGACCAATAGCAGGGTGACCCATTATTTGCCCAACCTGACTCAGGAGTACAGGGTGACGGGGCTCACTGCGCTCACGACTTACACCATTCAGGTGGCAGCCATGACTTCCAAAGGCCACGGCCTGCCCTCTGCATCCACCATATCTTCTGGTGTACCCCCAGGTCAGTGTACAAACGAGAATAATAATGTGAAATTCGAAAACGCTTTAGTGTAAAATATCATTTTGCCCGAGAATCTCTGTAAAGAGTAATGACGATGACGAGGTTTATTTTTATTTTTATATTGTCTTTGACAGAGCTGCCTGGTCCTCCCACAAATTTAGCCATTTCTAACATCGGCCCACGTTCCGTCACCCTGCAGTTCAAACCTGGTTACGATGGCAAGACATCAATTTCCCGTTGGCAGGTTGAAGCTCAGGTAAGACGGTTCACTTCTATTTTAACTTACTGAGGTGAATCATTTCTTCTGTTTGGTTTTTGTTTTTATTTTTTTTTTATTTCTTAACCCCAATGCAAAGGTTAAATCTTCTTATTTATTTCAGTTGTTTAGCTTATTATGTAACTCATTTCCCTTTGTGTTTCAGGTTAGTATAGTTGGAGAGAATGAAGAGTGGTTGATGGTTCAGGAGTTGCCTAATGAGCCCGATGCCAGATCACTGGATGTCCTCGACCTCAACCCTTATACTTTTTACAGGTGAGAGCATTGAAAAGAAGCTGAAAAGACAAAAAAGCCTCACCACACTGTATGTAAAAAAGTATTTTTTGTTACTTATTATTACACAAGTTATGGCTTTGTTTATTAACTTTATTTTAAAGCATATTTTTGTACTATTTTCTTCAGTTCTCTTATGATAAACAGACTTACCTGTTTCTGTAATGACTGATTTTTCTCTTAGATGTTATTAAAGCGTATTCTTATTAAATCTAAAACAATAAAATCTTTCTTTTAATCATTAGAATATTATGATTAAAAAGCCAGCTTTAGATGATTTATCAGCCGTCGGTGGGTGTCCTCTGTCTCAGGTTCAAGATGCGTCAGGTGAACATCGTAGGCACCAGTCCTCCCAGTCAGCCCTCCAGAAAGATCCAGACTCTTCAAGCCCCCCCAGACGTCTCCCCCGCAAATGTCACTCTGCGCACAGCCAGTGAGACCAGCCTGTGGCTTCGCTGGGTGGTAAGATGTGAACACTTCTCTTGATACAGACAGCATGTAGTCAGCGAAGTTAAATTAGATTCTGATGGACTTTTTTTCCTCTGATTTATGCAATGAAGGCTTCTTCGCACTCAGATAAGCTGTATTAAAGAGCTTATTTTTCTTTTAACGTTCCTCTTGTGTACATTCATTTGAGTAATGGTGGAAGGAAAAAGAAATTGACAATATGTCCTTGGGTTGTAAGATTAGCTTTGTAAAAATTTGATTTAGTCGATTAGGTATTATAAAGTTTGACATTCAATGACTTTTTCAGTTCTTTTGTAAATCTACTCTTGTCCTCTTGGGGCTTTTAAATATGATAAATGAACACATGCGATAGCTTGGATGGTGGTTTGGAAAGCTGGACTCAGAGTGTCCTTGGTCTGGCTGCTTTCTGCATCAGCATTTGGCAGTGCAGTCTTCACCACATCTGTCTTTTAGTATTACAGCAGCAGTACCTAAGAGGTGAGTCACAGAAGCTTGTCATATCACTGCAACCCCTGCAAGATTAAAAAGAGATGATACACCTGAATTTAAAAACAGAGGGGTGTCAGCAGTAGAATATTGCTTGGCAGACTGATGACATGGCTCCATGGTAGTGAACTGTCTTAAAGGAGACATATCATGGTTTTACCTCCCTCTTTTTCACGTTTAAATCATTCAGTTGGGGTCTATAGAAAAAGAAACTGCAATGCTTTGGTCTGGATTCTGCCTTGTTGTAACTCCACAAGCCTCTTTTTCACCCCTTTTCTGAGGCGTGTCTCATACCAACTTGTTTTGAGGGGGTCTCTTTTAGGGTTGGGCAATATTGGCCAAAAAAAAAATCAAGATTAATTGTGGTATTTATTCGATAACGATTAATCCTCTGCATGCCCTAGTCACATGACCAATTTAAATCACTCTAATGGAAAGGATTGCTCTCCGTAAAAATCTGTTCCAAATTGTATCAAAAGGAAAGACTTCATGTTATACATCAATTTTCTAAATTGTGTCGATAGACAAAGTAAAACCAGAGTTATGATAAATAAATTACAGAACTTTGTTTAAAATGTTTGTCATATTTGAAGTGGAGAGAAGCATCAAGCAGACGGACCAGGGAAATCCCCACTCAGTCTGCCTGGTGGCATTAATCACATTAATCATCAAGTGCAAAAAAATAATCGATTAAAGTTTTTCTCAGTGTTTCTGTCTGTTATCTGTTGTAAAATTACTGTAAAGGGGAAACTTCTTATGGTTTATTACTTCATTATTCACTCATACAAGCATACTATAATTTATATTCATTTTACATGAATGTGTGAAACAAAACAAAACCAAAAAAATTAAAAAAATGCTCTTCAGCCTCTTCCAGAGTGGGAGTACAATGGCAATCCAGATCTCGTTGGCTACCGCATCCAGTACTCAAAAGCGGGATCAAAAGGCGGGGTCCTTTCCCATGTCATCATGGACCGGCTGGAGAGGGAGTTCACCATAGAAGACCTGGAGGAGTGGACGGAGTACGAGGTCAGAGTACAGGCCATCAACGGCATTGGTTCTGGACCTTGGAGCCAGGCAGTCCACGGCAGAACTAGGGAGTCTGGTGAGGAAAAAAATTCTACTTAACTCCAACAAGTTTTCTTTAGAATTATTGTAAAGCGTATTCGTCTCCTCCTGCAGTGCCTTCCAGTGGTCCCACCAATGTGTCAGCATTCGCCACCACCTCCAGCAGCATCCTGGTGCGGTGGGGCGAAGTCCAAGAGGCAGACCGCAACGGACTCATCCTCGGCTATAAGGTCACTGCTCAAAACGGATTCACATTTCAGAATCACGTTTATTCATGGAGACATCACAATAAATCCCTTATCTCTTTATGAGTCATGTTGTTGCATAACATCTGCGTCTCTCAGGTCGTGTATAAGGAGAAGGACTCAGACACAGCCCCCAACTTCTGGATGGTGGAGGGCAACAATAGTCACAGCGTCCAGTTAAACAGTCTGGGCAAATACGTCCTCTACGAGATCCAGGTTTTAGCTTTCACCCGGATCGGAGACGGAAGATGCAGCTCGCCTCCCATTCTAGAAAGAACCTTGGATGATGGTAAACATCTTTTTTTTTTCTTTGCAAAGCAGTTTAATTATGCTTTTATTAGTTCAAAAGTTGTATTTTCTCTAAACTAATAAAAAAATATTTCAACATGTTGAAACATTTCTGTTTACTTCTTAGTTTCCATTAGTAATTTTTATTTATTTTTTTCTGCCTTAAAATGTTTTTTTTAAATACTTGGAATGTTACATTTTATTACTTCTCGTTCAAAGAAACATGTTGCAGTTTTTCTTTTTATTATGTGGATTGATAATTTAGTAGTTATTTCGATTCAACACTTTTGGTCCTTTGTGTATCTTCATGAGTGCATTTTTGTCATTTTATTTTAATTTTTTTCTGTTTAACAGTACCAGGCCCTCCTGTTGGCATCTTGTTCCCAGAAGTCAGAACCACATCAGTCAGGCTCATCTGGCAGCCTCCTGCACAGCCCAATGGCATTATACTGGGTGAGAATACATTCTGAGATCAAGGCAAGCCACTGGAAACATATTTGTGTGGCACAATTCAATAGCAAGTGGAATTGAAAAGGTGCTGAACATACCGCATAAAAGACATTAGGAAAAAGGAATAAAAGCTAATGTAAAAGGACGCATTTGATGTTAGACATAAAACAAAATGAAAATGAAGTGAAATAAAATGAAACCAAATACGTTGAATTCTCAGTGTCAGCTAAATTGAATTAAAGTAAATGGATAAACAAATTTTATGCCGTGAAAAAGATAAAGAAAAAAACCATTGAAAATTTCACCCCTTTTTTTTCCTTAACTTTTTTTTTTTTTTGGGTTTGTCGCAGCGTACCAGATCACATACAGGAGAAACTCATCGAGCAGCAGTGCTGCAACTGTGGATGTGTTGAGCCCCAGCGCGCGACAGTACACAGCAACTGGACTGAAACCAGAAACGGTTTATGTATTCCGTCTCACTGCCCAAACACGAAAAGGCTGGGGGGAGGCTGCCGAGGCTCTGGTGGTCACCACAGAGAAGAGAGGTGAGGGCAGAAATGCTCAGATACCCTAATTGAAATTTTCACCTCTAAATATTAAGCTTGTGTGTGTGTTCGTCAGCGCGCCCCCAGCCCACGAGCCGTCCCACGGTGCCTCAAGAAGAAGTCCAGGCTCGCAGAGTGCTGTTGTCATGGGAACCGGGCAGTGATGGCCTGTCGCCTGTTCGTTACTACACAGTTCAGTACAGGGAGCTGCCAGACAGCAACTGGACTGTCCACTCTGCATCCGTCAGCCATGAGACAAACTCCTACATAGTGGACAGGTAGTCATAAATGTCTACTTCCTGGATGCCACTGGTTCTTTTTTTCTTTTACAGTACTGATGAAGAATTTAAGCATGCACATTTTTTTCTTTAAAGGTTAAAGCCGTTCACCTCGTACCAGTTCCGTGTTAAAGCCACCAATGACATTGGGGACAGTGAATACAGTGAGGAGAGCGAGGCCATCACTACGCTGCAGGATGGTAAGAAGAGCTGGAAAGTCTTTTTTTTATCACCTGTCGCCGAAGGCAAAAGTGAAGCAATAATGTTTTTGTCCGTGTCTGTGTGCATTTGTTTGTTTGTCTGTACCGTGAGCAAAATATCTCACAAGTCACTCAATGGATTTTAATAAAACCTGCAAAAAGTCATCAATGAATGTACAATTACAACTGATTAACCTTTGGAGTCAACATGATCCGACATGGCCTTACAAACCACAGCAATAGTTACAAATCAGTCAATTTTACAAATATTGATCAAAAATTTAACGCAGTAGTAGCTGAAAGTCATTCTAAGGACATCGGCTTTGTCCAAATTCAGGGACTGCGTCTTTCGTAGGACCTACTTGGTCTACTTGGGCTGGGTCCTTTGTCAACAAGGAAGACCAGAAGAAAGTGGCTGTGAATTTGGATGGTCTAGCCTTCAGCTTTATTTCCGCCCTTATCCTGATGTATCTCTTATCGCCTAGCAACCACGACATTACTAAACAGAAGCAAAGAAGATCAAAAATTGATTGGAATTAGCAAAAATATTAATATTATTAATAATAGAAATATTAGCTTAGAGGCAGAACATGAAGAACAAGGGGACCTGCTATACGAACATGTTTACGATAATTTCTGACAAGAATAATATCAAAAAACATGTCTATGCAAATCTCAAAAGCCTAACAACATCTTTTAACTTTCAGTTTTTAAACGGACAGATTTTTATTTAAAACTGTATTCCTGTCTCACTCTGCCTCTCACTTTGTCCGCCATTACAAGTAAAATAAATTTCCCGGTCGGCCCACAATGCATTTTTGGGTGGGCTGTGAAGGATCCATAAATCGGAGGAAAAGGAATAGACGCACGTAGTTACGAGTACAAGCGAAGCCTTGCTTTTCCGGGACACGGTTCAACTGGTAAAAAGCTGAGGTTGTTATGAAAACGCCATTGGGATTGTGCAAATTCAACAAGCTCAAAAAGCAGATTTATAGCTTAAATATTTATATAAAAAATCATCTATGATCCTAAAATAAATTAAATCGGGTCTGTAAAATGGTGTAAATTTACTGGTTGAAATTGTGCAATTTCTACGACGTTTCCATAGTAACCTCAGCGTTTTCTGGAAAAACATGTGAGCCTGGCCTGCTTTACTCATACACATTTGTAACTAATTTTAACTATGAAAGGGCCAATGGGGCGAGCCTTCAAATTTGAACAGCTTTCAGTAACATATTCAGCCTTCGAAGGACGCAGTCCCTTAATTTGGTCATACTTTTAACATGACTTCTCAAGCAATTGCGCGACATGGCATATAATTAGTTTTTTTTAAGGTTTGAACACCAACAATTAACTAATTAATCAACATAATACACTCTTGTTCTGCAACTTATACATGAAAGGAAAGAGGTGGTTTTTAATGTTTCCTGGCTTTACAGTGTATAAAAAGGCTTTTTACAATCATGTTTAGGCTTTGGATTTTAACAGTAAATGCTTTATGTCAACAGTGTGTTTGTTTACCAGTTTGTTTGAATTCCATATCAATTTCCACAGTTATGTAAATATGCTAACTTCGTTTTTCAAAATCTTTTCCAGCTCCAGACAAACCTCCAACAATCCTGTCCGTCACTCCTCACACCACCACCTCTGTATTAGTTCGATGGCAGGTAGGAAGTTTAACAACTAGGCTGTCTTTTTGGTGCGTTTTATTTATTTTTTATTAAAAAAGAATAGTTGATTATTGCCTGACCTCGTCTATCTTTCTAGCCTCCTTCCGAGGATCACATAAATGGAGTTTTGTTGGGGTTCAGGGTCAGGTACCGGGAGTTACACTATGACCGACTGCGCAGCTTCTCTGTCCGCACAGTAAACAGTCCTTCAGCAAACTGGGCTGATTTTACTGGTAAGTTTACCATTTAGCAGTTTCCTCCCATGCAGTGTTTGTTAAAAATGTGCCGGTTTTCAAAATAAACAAGTAAATGTTTCTTTCATGAACTGTTTTCCGTGCAAACTCCAGCTCCTTACAGCATCAGAAACTTGACGGAGTCTTCTCTAACACAGTACGAACTGGACAGTAAGTCTTCTGCCTCCCTTTATGGTTCATTTTTATCTCTCTCCATCTGTTTTGCTGTATTTTATTTCCACAAAGTAGGCCATTTGTATAATATTTTACAGCGACAGTGTGCCGAGCTTCATCCTCCCACTCAGCTGCAGCCACTGCATATTCTCATTGTGTGTATATGACTTTAATCTCTCCGAGCTGCCCTGTCATTTTCTCCCTTCCATGCTTTCCTTCTTTTTAATCACTGACAAATCTTCCCACGTGTTCCCACAACAACCCAATCTTTTCATCAGTTTGCATTTGTCTTCCAAACCCCTCTGTGTTTTTTGTTTACTGTATGATGTTGCCTTGCCATGGGCATCTTTGTGACTGCATGTCTTTTTTTTGGGGGGGTGTCTTATTTTTTTATTCTTCTTCTTTTTTACTCTTTTATCTTAACTCTTCGGTTACAATGCTGCGCTGCATTCTCTCCTTGCAGATCTGAGTAAACACAAGCGCTATGAGATCCGTCTTAGTGTGTATAACGCTGTGGGGGAGGGTCCAAGCAGTGCTCCACAGGAAGTGTTTGTGGGAGAGGCGGGTATGTTTTCATTTCTCAATTAGTAGCATGTGTGTGAGTCTACTTATACCTCTCATCTGTGTTGCCTAAGTGTTTTAAGAATAAAACACTCTCAACCACGATTAGTTTTTTGTTTCTTTTTAAACAATTCTTCCTTTTTTTCTAGTCCCAACAGCTCCTCCTCAAAATGTGGTGGTCCAGTCTTCAACAGCTACTCAGTTAGATGTGACATGGGACCCACCTCCTCTGGATGCTCAGAATGGAGACATACAAGGTTACAAGGTATCCATAATGCACCAGTTTGAGCTAAACTTCAATTTTCTTTGAATTCTGCATCTAGTCCTTTTTTTTGTTGTCGTTGTTTACAGATCTACTTTTGGGAGTTTCAGCTGCAAAATGAGACGGAGCGAGTGCGAACTCTGTTCCTGCCAGAGCTCGGGGTGAAGCTTAAGAACCTGACAGGCTACACCACCTACATGATCAGTGTGGCAGCCTTCAATGCTGCGGGTGATGGGCCCCGCTCCCTGCCCACCAGAGGGCGCACTCAGCAAGCAGGTGCAAATCCCAGATGTGGCTCAGATCCTTTAAAAATAAAAAAGACCACTGGCATTTATTTTGCACCAGCCTAATACCTACTTAATCCCTCACTAACTTTTCCACAGTTTTTCTTCTCACTGATACTTTTATTATTTAACTGTTCATCGATTGCAATAAGCTGTGCATGAAGGGTAAACAGTCATCATCTTAAGTTACTGTAAAACAGCAAACTGAACCGCTTCATTTTTTCAGCACAAACATTTTCATCCTTCAGGATGAGCCACAGCGGTGCAAAGACTACGAGTTAGAAATACAAAGTGTGAGGGACAAATAGGGAAGAGTTATTTGGCCACAATTGCACATAGGGGAGTTCCTCCTCTGAGAGTTCAGCACAAAAGTGGTTTATAGTATAAATGCCTGTTTTGGGGTTTTTTTCTGCCCCTTGGAAGTATGACATTAACAAAGGGTATAAAGTGCTGAGAACTTAAATAACACAAGCAGGAATTTTGGCTCTTGGCGCTAGAGAGCACTGGGAAGTGGGCCAACACAAGCTTTTGTGATGTTTTTTTTATGCAGAATTATGGCTAAATCCTGACACTGAGCTGAATCTGGGTCGGGTCAGCAGGCAGAATTCTCACAGCTCTTGTTGGAGGTCACAAAGTGATTTTGGCAACTTTTCTGTCTAATTTGTTTTTTTCTGGTAATAGCGCCCCCTGCCCAAACATTCCTGTCACATACATCTATTTATTATTATTATTATTATTATTATTATTATTATTATTATTATTTATGAAACGTCTTTTATAATAACAAAATGATTTGATAAATAGCATTGAATCATGACCCACAATGAATGACTAAAAACTACTACCACACAAATTTTGAGTGACTTTTTTTGGGACAAAAATGTACTTTTAGGATTAGTTTTACTACACTGGGCTTTCTACTTTACTTGAGTACTTATTATGAAGTATCTCTACTCTTAACTCTATAAAATTTCTGAATAACCTGCACTGTAAGTAACTTCACTGAATGAAGGACAAACATGTTTTAATCATAAACGCACCAGAGAGACACAGTTTATGTTGATATACTGTATATACTGTATATTAGGGTTACGATACAGAAAACTCACAATTCGTTTCGGTTCGATACTTTAGTCTCACGGTTTGATGTTTTTTTTGATACAAAAAAAGAGAAATTTTCATGTCCGTCTTAACTTATAATTTATTGAAATTAATTATGAACATTTATTTAACCTCAAAAGTACAGTTTTTTAAATAAAGTTTTGCTGAAACAGCAAGTTTCTCAGTGGATCTGCGCTTGACAACACAGCATATCTTCAGAAAGCAAGCCGATAAAATAAATTTTTAAAACCTGTTTTGTTCGATACATTATGTATATTGAACCCAGAGAACTGTATTGAACGGTTCAGTTTCATTCCATTATAAGTTAAAATCAATCAATATGATCAGTTACTCAGGACTCTAGTAGCCTCTTTGCAAAATACGTTTTTACTCTTGAGTCATTTCTTGAATGGCTAATTTTTACTTTACTTGAGTAAAAATATTTTTGAAATACTGCTACCCTTACTTAAGTACAACATTTGAGTACTGTACCCACCTCTGATTTTAGCACAACTGTGAAACTCTCAAAGTTGTGTGTTAATTAGCTACAGTGGCCATTTTGAAATAGATTGACTCAATTCGTTGAGTCAGTTGTAGCTGTGCTTAAAATACGTGTTGTCAGCTACTACCACATCAAATCTTTGCATCTTATCTGTACAACTGGCTGCTTTACAACATTTTTTGTGTCAGCTTTCTGTGGGGGCTAGTTTAGATTCAGTTGACATTAAAAGCTAATTTTTTCTATTTTTTCAACCCAATAATTTCTTTTGAAGATGCCATTAAGTATTTCATGAGATATTTTTTACTAAGAAAAAAACCTAGTTAACTTTAGAACTTTATTGTGATCGTATCCCCAAGGCAGTACAATGAAATGTGTTGGCAGCAGTATGTCAGACAATAAAGCACAGTGCAGAATTGCTCAATATAAAAATTACAAGCAGACATAGTTAAAAGCAATACATTATATCAAATTATATGTTTAAAAGTCAATGAATGTGTATGTTAATTAAAATAGCTAAAGTAAAATTATAAATGCATCTGTTAAATTTGAGTTTGGGATCAGTCTCAGCTACTACCACCCTCAATTTTAAGCCCCTTTTTGTAAAATGGACTAAAATTTTTGACAATTTGGTGTTTGCTTTGCTGTGGCAGCCATCTTGAATGAGGTTGGCTCCAAAGATATTATCTCAATGATTACTTACTGAGAGTTTTAACAAAATCTGTTCAGTGATTTTGGAGATAAAGAAAGAAAAAAACAGCACAGACAAACAAACAAAAGCACACATTCAGAGTGTTTATCTCTTTGCCTTCACCTTTGCTTTTGGTAGTGGGCGATAAATATAACTTTCACCAAAAATCCTACAAAAATTGTACTTACATGAAAAAACAATCTTGCTCAGCTCAGAGGCAGTTTTGCAGCTGCTTGAATGTTACTTTGCATATGATAGATCTGTCATCACATCTTCATCTCTTTTCTCCACTAAAAGCGCCAACTGCTCCCAGCTTCATTCACTTCAGTGAGCTGACCACCACCTCGGTCAACGTGTCCTGGGGAGAGCCCAAGCAGGCCAACGGTATCATCGAGGGCTACCGCCTGGTTTATGAGCCCTGCACTCCAGTCGACGGTGAGAAACTCTGCCTGCAGCCGAACCACTCTCCTGTTTCATGACAGTTCTCAGACAGTGATTTAGAGCCTCTAACCTCCTAACCATATTCTTTTTTAACTCCTGCTGCTTTAGCTTGTGTTCTAATTTGTTGCAGATGGGCACAGGCCCTGCAGTAACATATATGGCAAGGCTGATAAATTGTGCCCGAACGCTCTGGTGAGACTTTGCACAGATTCCTCCCTCACTGAGAGAAACGTGGTTAATAGCTGGCTAAATGTTGCCGCCTTGACCAGATTGTTGAGAAATTGAGAGCAGATGAGGAATGCTGAACGGAGGCTGCTGAGGTCCCTGGGCTAGCAGGGACAGAGCAAAGCAATAAACACATAAATATCAGCTGGTCTATTCCTGTCTTAACAGCCAAAAAGCTTCTGGAAACAAAAATATGTTTTGCTTTTTTTGTGTGTGTGCAAAGATATTTATTTCTCTAGTTGCTTGTTTGGTTGTGTGCACGCAAAGCCTGGCTATTTGTCATTTGTAGCAAGCAATATCTAGAGTCTTAGTGTTTCCTGTACAGACTCCTCTCCTCGCACTCCAGGTGTCAGTAAGATAGTGACTGTAGATGTGAAGGGCAGCGCTCCTCTGTGGATGAAGATCAAAGACCTAGCAGACGGCGTCACCTATAACTTTCGCATCCGGGCTAAAACGCTCACTTATGGTCCCGAGATTGAGGCCAACATCACCACCGGGCCTGGGGAAGGTAAAGTTCTATAAAGCCAGTGTCCTGATTTTTCTCTTTTCATGTCAGCTCAGAGATTTTGTACGAGATTGTTTTTTTATTCCTTATTTTTATCTTCCCAGGAGCCCCGGGCCCTCCTGGAGAACCCTTTATTTCACGACAAGGCGCTGCCCTCACGCTGCACTGGACGAGCGGGGATCAAGGTCGCGCACCCATTACACGATACGTGATTGAGGCCAGACCTTCTGGTGAGCCAAATGTGCTTGAATTTCCTGGAGTTGTGGAGTCTGGACAACGTACAGCTCTTTTATGTGTACATTTTCTCATTTGGTCCTTACAGATGAAGGGTTGTGGGATATTCTTATCAAAGACATTCCCAAAGAAGTGACGTCTTATACACTTAATCTGGACATGCTACGGGAAGGGGTCACCTATGACTTCCGCGTAATTGCGGTCAACGATTATGGTTATGGATCTCCCAGTGCCCCGTCCCCTTCTATATCAGGTTAAATATTCTGTACAGTTGGACAGTTTTTCTGTTTTTTTATAGAGTGTTTGATGTATTTAAGTATTAATATCCTTCCAATCTTGTGTTTTCAGCTCAGAAAGTATCTCCCTTCTACGAGGAATGGTGGTTCTTGGTCGTTATTGCCTTGGTTGGCCTCATCTTCATCCTCCTCCTGATTTTCATCCTCATCATTCGAGGCCAGAGTAAAAAATACACAAAAAAAGCCGACTCTGGTAGGAAACTCATCCAGGCTGTCTTAAACAGGACCTATCATGCAAAATCCACTTTTTTAGATGTTAAATACATTTTGTTGTGCACTTGGAGTCTCTAGGATGCGAAAGAATGCTGCTTTACACACAATGTCTTTTAACCATTTTCAAACATTTTCAGTCGATCTGTTTGTGCAACTTAAGACCTACAACTGAGACAAATCTACAGAAAATGGAGCTTAAATGACTCCACGTCTGGAGTCCGTTTTATAGAAGAGGAGTGTGAAAGCACAAACAATTAAACAAATTATCTAGATTTTCCAACATTGTCTGGCTGACAGGAGAAAGATGAGAGTAAAGGTTATCGCTAAGGGAGCTGAAGTAGACAAATATTATCGTCCGACTCGAGTTGCAGTGAGGATCAATAGCAGGATAAATGACTTGGCAGAAGCTTTAATGCTGGGGCCATTAATTAGATTGAGAGTAATTATATAACCACAGCACAAGTGGCTCCCATAGCATTGTATTAAGGGGGGAATTTGCAAGGCTGTCAATTAAGCCAGTGGAGACCACTGCTCCCAGAAACCCATTTTTCTCACAAGAGGGCGTGTATCAGTGTTAGTAGACTTTTTATTGTTATTGTTAATTAGTAATGGTCTGTCAGTAATAATATTATAAATCTGGGACTCAGTTCTTGGCAGGTTCCAGTCATCGAGCAGCTTGAAGTTTGTTGTGGAAGTGGCACAGTACTAGGACAGAAAAGACAGAGATTTAAATTTGTTTTTTTAGCGTAACTATTGTTGGAATGCAGAAATCAAAACAAAATACAAGGCAGGACTATTTTTATTAGAATACAGAGGGAGTATTTTAGTCTCTCGCAACTTTATCCCAAATTCCTGCAACTGTGAGACAAGAGTCAGTGACATAAACTCACAAGACAAAAACTCCAAAAAAAAATAGACAAAAGCTCACAAATTATACCAATTTGTCAGCCACACATTGCATCACAATAAAAGCGCATAAGACTTATATCACAAAGTGTAATCAAACATCACATTACAAATGTAAGCATATGGTATGAGACTAAAAACACTCATTGATGTAACTGCTCAAGCTTGCTCAAGTGAATAAAACTATTGCTAAAAAATAAGTTGTTAAGGTCAGAAGGTGTAAAACAGCTCAAAAAATGGAATGTGTTATCAACTCTGAGTTGTCACAAATATCATATCTGCCATTTTAAAATTTAAAAAAGAGTTTTTGTCTCTTTTTTTCATTAAGACTGAGTTTTTGTCCGTACACAGTGAGACCAGAGTCAGACCTCATAAACGACTGAACAGAATGAAACCTTCAGAAAGTAATAATTGGATGTACTGTACTGATGTCCTCACAACACTCCTAATGTGACATCTTAGGATATTACATGAGACTTTACATAACAAATGGCTACAACTCCAATATTTTTCAATATAATATAAATTTAGTCAAAAACTACTTTGGTATGAGAAGCAGCAGGTTCCTTGAAAGAATATTCGACCTTGTGGGGTGGAGCTAAATCAACTTTTTTGAGCTTTATATTATGTTATAATGTCACTTCCTCCATACCCAGAGTGTTGCTTTGACTCATTCCTGCATGTTTGAGAAATTCTTGAATCTCCTGTGGTTGTCATTCAGAGCTGCCTTAAACACTTGCTGCTACAAAGCCCCGCCTATTATTACAAAGCACCGCCTATTTGTACATAGCACCTCCCTGGAACCCAGCCGAGCTCTCGTCCCACAAAGCACCCCTCCCCTGAATCATAGCTGTGCAGATGTGCTGAAGTGGGAGTGTCAGAAACAGTAGAATATTCTTAAAGAGACAAAGGCCAATTTCATGGCGTCTAAACTTATTTTTGATATATGCAGCATTTTCATAACAACTAAAGGCAACATAACTTGATTGTGGTATAGAAATAAAGTATGTGCCTGGAAAATACGTAAAACACCCCCCACCCCCTTTAAACTTTTAAAATGTTTGTAGATCTTTTGAAGTTCTGTGGAAAGTTCACTCAGCTCTCTTGTTTTTGTCTGGTGAATGTTTGTTAAAGGGGAGAACATACAGTATTAGAATCTGTGACACGTATAAAGCTTGAAACTTTAAATTGATTTTAGATTTGATTGGAGCGTAAGAAGAAAAAAAACCCTTCATTTTACTGTTTTTCCAGGCAATCACTCTAACTGCACTGCACTGCCTCTGACCCACGGGGAAATGGTACGCCTCGATGAGGGACGTTTCCCAGCCTTGGAGCTTAACAACAGACGCCTTTCTGGGAAAAACTCCTTCTGCCGCAAAAATGGCATCTACACCCGGTGAGTTTGCCATCTGTGCTGCTCACTGTTGTGGTATTCATTTGAGCATTGCATTTATTTCCTTTTGTCCAGAAAACTATCCTGTTTCTTCTCTGTGTTTTTGATGTCTTATTGATAATACTGTCAAGACTTTATCGTGTTTTGTCGGTCTTGAGAAGTCCACCAGCTGATTTGATCCTTCCTTTCCTCTTAACTCATTTATATTCTGTTTGTGGAGGCATGAAACTCTATAAAGGGACAGCACAATACCAGCTGATTAGTATTCAAGAGCATCTGCCTGTGCTCTTTGTCTGTCCATCTCCGCTTTAAACAGAGTGCTTGTGGGTCAGAGCTGCTTATTTCTCTTTTGGCCTTTAGCCTCTGCTGCAGCGCTGTGAAAGTTATCACAATGCTAAGTACCGTCAGCAGGATGTTGGTGGTCCGGCCCTTTGCTAATGTTGAGGTAAACATGAGATAAGAGGAATGTCACAAACTCTGCAGCATGAGAAACCTGTGTACAGATAAAGGTCACGGTCGGACGAATAATCAATTGTCTGTGTTGCAGGTTCAGTCTGTATCTTGTCACGGCACAAAACAAGCTGTTTTCATGCACGTAAGTGTGCACGTAAGTGTGCACGTAAGTGTGCACGTCGTGGCGGAATGTTCTTGGGGGAGTTGCATGGAGAACGTTCTCCGTGTCCAAAGAGGCCAAGAAAAGCATCAAAAGACCTCGAGCAGCTGCTTCTCTTTGAAGAAGTCAAATCTGGTCCCATACTGTTTGCTAATGAAGGAGAAGGTGTGAGCGCGCTCCCTGTGGAATGTTTGAAAGGATGGAGGAAAGGAGGATAAATTAGACGGATGAAGCGAGGAGGAAAATACAGTGCTCCTAAATAATTCAAGGAGTAGGATCAATGGCCCCTCCCCCCGCTGTATTCACATGGCTGCATCCTTTTAATGTCTGTCAGTGTCTGCCCTCTCACATCATTGCCTTTAACCTAAAGGAGACACGCATCTGTTGTGTCAACTGCTTCATGGCCGTTGTCATGTTGTGTCTTCGAAGCGCGCGTTTGACACTGGCAGTAATTTAGCTCCCGTGTGTGCATCCCCGGCACATATTAAATTTTATTTCAGAAGTTGTCAAGGTTGTCTGCTTTATGCCTTAATATTCCACTTGACAGCGCAGCGTTTTACGCTTGTCTGCTCTGCTCCCACACACAGCAATTTTTCATTTCACATCGTTTAAACATTTACTTTCATGCCATTGCTGCTTTAACCAACTGAACAAACTCTTCTCGAACACACACCCCCACCCACCCCACCCTAAATTTTTACTTTTGTTTTTTTTTAGAAGTTGATGCAATTTTTTGAGTTCTTAATGAAATGTCTGTGAAGTGCTTTAGTTTAAATACAACAGGATTACAGTACCAAAGCCCTCTTAAAAGTGTCCTTTGAGCTATTTTCTTTAGAACTGATTTGAGGGGTGCAATGATACTCTTGACTTCACTTCTCCGCATTCTTCTTTGTGCTTTTTGAGACGGCAGTGTTCACACAAATTAACCTAACTCAGTAAATGAGTACAAAACAGTGTGAACACAGTGCAGATCAGCACTGATCCTTATGTGTGAAATTCTTTCAAAAATACACAATAAACCAAACTGAATTTAAAAAAAACTAATTAAAGACATCAAAGTGTGATATCACATTGTGGAAAAATTTTCACACTGGTGAGATGAACAGTTGTTGAGATATTTGCATGTGAAGTAACAGGAAGTGATGTCAAAGGGCAATGTCTGTATGTGTACAGTGAGTAACAACACAAACTGTAGAGAAGAATGTGATGATTCCCTAGATTAGTTTGAGTCATTATCAGAGAGAGATGAAAAAAGGTCAGGGTTTAAATAAAAATGTTTCAATTAACAAAAACCAGGGAGTTCCCTTTCTTCAACAGTTCCTCTTTGATGTCACTTCCTGATAAGCATCAGATTTGGACTTTTAAGACCAATTTTAAACTGTTAAGTTATGTGGCAAAATGGGTAAAATCATGTGCATTATTCCAAGTTACTTTAATATAAAGCTGTTTTCTTTGACTTTTTGTATTTGGAGATATGCATGTCACAGGCACTTTAAAACACAGGTGCTTTAAACACCCAGGTCAGTAAATACAATGACTGCACTCAGCCAGTATCTCCATGGCTGCAACTATTGTTGAAAACTTGACAACTCAAAATTGTGCAAAAACAGAGGACTTTTAAGTTGCAGTCAGAGGACTTTGATGTTTCATTTTGAAAATCAGAGTCTATTTTAGGCTTGCAACACACTGTATATTAGGCTGTGCTTATTTTTTTATCCAACCTCTACCCACATTGCAACTTTGGTCAGCTTAATAGCTGGCCCCATGTTCATGGTTAAATCTAAAATGAAGGTAGGCCGATTTGGACCAATTTTTATATTTTATTTATAAATTGTTTTTAATCATCTTTGTGGATTTTAGACATCCAGGGCTGTAGCTTTAGATGTTTTCTCTCATGTAAGTGTCAAAATACAGCTGTACAGTTTTAAAACAATAAATTGTGAAGGGTTTCAGATGAATTTGAAAAGGCTTAAGCACCTATTAAGCAACTATTTTAAGCATATATATCAAGCCATAAAAGGGTAAACTTTTCAGTTGTAATGCTGAGCTGCATATTACTGATGTAGCTCCACGATGTGAAGGTAATTGTTCACTTTTAGGCCTCTTAAGCTTCAGTTCAACTCCAGCAGACCTTAAACACAACAGCGGTCATTATTTTCAGAAGAAGGAAAAAAATAGGAGTAATTGTCTGTGCAGATGTTTTTCTTCGCTTCAGTTCATGGACTTAATGACTGCAGTCAGAAGAACCGAGAGGTATTTTTTTACTTGACTTGGTGCTCATATAAAACCTACCTATGGAGCTTAGTTACCCAGGGTTTTTTTTGTTTCGTTTTTTTTCGACAGGAGTATTAAATCTTTTTCTGACTCATTCAGCTTGAATCATTACATAGTTTTTTTTTTTTTGTAAGGAGGCAAATACAGTTTTTAATACTGGCGCCTGGTTGAGCATCTCATGAAGGCTGCAGTGGTTTGAATCTTTCCTCTGCCTGCTCACCACTGACCCTCTGCAAAGATTAGAGGGACAAAGCTAAGAATGAGAACATTTTAGTCTTTTCCTTGAATTGTGTGGCTTTCAAGAATCTACTTATATCCCATTATGAGCGTTTTCTGAACTCATCTTTCATTTTATTTCATTTTTAATGATTCTACACTGAGCTTATTATGCTTTCTATTTAAAAAATGTTGTGGGTGTAAAGCTTTTTTTCATTTTTCAAACTTTTCTTCAGACATTCTTTGAATATCTGTCTGTTGTCAGCTGCTGGAATAAAAGAGATTTCTAAAATATTTTTGCTTGTATTTGCTGTCCAAAAAGCTAGAGATCCAGGAAGCTTGTTTAATTTTCCCTTTTTGCTTTTTTAAAAGCTCTCGCTCATTCCCCCCCCTCTGTGCTTTCTTTCCATCTGTTCAGGTCTCCTCCTAGACCCAGTCCTGGAAGTCTGCACTACTCAGATGAGGATGTCAGTACTAAGTATAATGACCTGATTCCAGCAGAGAGCAGCAGTCTGACTGAAAAACCCTCTGAGATATCTGACTCTCAGGTAAGCAGTGAGTCTGGCTCACAGCCGATACCCAGTATCTTGTCTGGAATAAGCAATGAACCCTCAGAAAAAAATGTAAAATTCATCTGACTGAACTTCTCAAAGTGACAAAGTCATCTAGAGCAAAGTTATAAGTTTCATTAATTTTACTTTACTTTTGTCTTATCCTCTGTTTGACATATTGATAACCTACATTTTTTTGTTTTTTGTTTTTTGTAGTCGCATCAGTTTGGGTGTTAAATTAATCCACAAAAGTAAAAAGGCACTGTTTTTAAACTTGCATAAGTTTATTGTTGCAATGTTTCGTTCACTAGACCTTTATCAAGCAAACAATTTCAAATGTTACAAACATTCTCTTAGATTGAAAGTTGTCTTAAGTATCCAGCCAGTCACATACAAACACCACAAGTGACATTAAATCCTTTAAACCTTTCTTATATTTACCACCAGATAGAACATTTTGTAAGTCAAGTTTATGGAGATCCATTTGTTAAAAAAAATAATAATTTGAAACTGAAAAAAGAGTTAAAAATGGATTAAAAAAAAGTTTAAAACTACTCATCAAATTCCAGTTTGTTTGGTTTTTTTTTTTTCAAACTTCTGTCCCTGTTTTAGTGTGGGGGGCGGGGCTTCAGATGACATGGAGTGTAGAGTCATGAGTGACAGCTCAACACAGTGGCTGGGCAAAATATTTCCAGCTGTTGCATTCAGGATCCGTAGGAACTGGAAGTGTCTTTAAAACAAATCATTGATATTCTATGTTTGATGCGATGCCATATTTCTTCCAATAAGATTGTATGTTGGCATAAGCAGCTTATATCAGTCAAACATGTTATGTTTCAATACCAATAACATAGAATATAAATGATGTTTTAAAGACATGTCCAGTAACTACAAGTCCTGAATGCAACAGCTGAGGATATTTTGTCCAGCCACTGTGTCCTGTTGTCATCTTAGGCCCCGCCCCCACAACAAAATAGGGCCAGAAGTTTGAAACAGAGAAAACCCTGGAATCTGATAAGTAGTTTTGAACTTTTTCAGTTTCTTTTTTAATAATTTTTTTAACATTCTTTAAGTCCCAATTTACCTCAGTATAAGTTCACTCAAGAAGATCATTGCAGGACTTCTCGCTATAGTGATATGGGCTACAGAAAAGATAAACAGTAGAGGAGCAGGTTGTTGCAAATTCTGGGCACATGCACCACCCCCACCTTTGCACAGGGTCTTCCTGACTAATTTATCTTCTACCTGCACAGTTAAAAAAAACATTGTTCCGAGGTGCTTTGAACAAACACTGTCCTCCCCGAAGACACTACCCGGTGTTATTCTTCCCTTCTGCATTGCCTCCCACTGTTTACCTGCCGCTTGTCCAAATAAATGGTGCTTCAACATCTGCTAAGCCGTATAGTATCTCAATAGACTCGCAGATGAGTAAGCAGTTGTCAGGCACGCAATTGTGCCAAAAGCCTCTCAGAGAGTAAATTGCTGCCTTTTTTTTTTTTTACACGTGTTTGTTGTTTCTCAGTGAGTACAATACACTAAAACAGCAGGAATCACCCACACAATCATTCACAAGTTACAAGATTAAAGATTATTATTTTAAAAAACAGCAAACTAATCCTGTAAACGTGATCTCTGTCCAATTCTAGGACACTCTTGTGTACACTTATCATATTTGTGCTCCGCAGAGCTATGGGTGAGCTCCAGTGTCTCTGACAGATTCTCAATAGAAGTGATTATCTTCCCCTCCTATAGAATATATCACGCATTAATAGATTTAGAGTTGTGAGTAGAGGTTTCATGCAGTCTTATGTGACTCAGTGCTGTGTGCTTTCTTAATAAACAGTTCAATAATAGAAAAAGCAGTTAGCCTTGATTTGAGAACATGAACATGTAGCTGGTAATACCGTTAAAGTGTTTACTGTGACTGACTCCCAGGGCAGCGACAGCGAGTATGAAATGGATCAGAGCCGGCAGAAGACCCACTCCTTTGTCAACCACTACATCAGCGACCCCACCTACTACAACTCCTGGCGGAGGCAGCAGAAAGGCGTCTCCCGCCCCCCGGCGTATGGCTACTCGCAGCCCGAGCCCCTGGTGGAGCAGGAGTCCCGACCGCACCCGCCACCTGTGCCCCCGCTGCCCCCTCTCCTCCCCCAGAGCGCCCCGACCCCACAGCCGCAGGCCCAGGGCACGCTGTTCAGGCCGAAGGGAAGCCGGACTCCCACCCCCTCCCTGCTGTCCTCGGAACCCCCCAGCCAGCACAGCACTCTCTACCGGCCCCCCAGCAGCCTGGGCTGTGCCACTCAGGCACCTACCGCGGGCTTCTCCTCCTTTGTTTGACACACAGCTCTCCTTCCGGTAACAACAGGAACTTGAAGATGAGTTTTGGATTTTTTTTTTAATTATTATTATTATTATTATTATTATTAAAATTATTAGTTTATTTTTATTTTTCTCTCTTTTTTTATTTTATTTTTTATTTTTGTCACGATGACTGAGTTTTAACTCAACGTTCTAAGCATTGCAGGCATCTTAAATAGTGCTTTCTCCTCTATGAAGAGTGCGTGTGTATGACTGTGTTTAGCTCGTTTGGTTGGTTAATCTCTGTAATCTGTATTTCATGAAAAGACAATCATTAGAAGGTTTTTTTTCTGCATTATGCATAGTTTAATTAATTTGATGGATGTAAACAAGGATAAAATTAGCTAAAAGTTCTGGAGATTTAAAAAAAAAAGAGATATTTCTTGTTTATGAAAATGTGTATTTAGGTTTATCATGAGAGCTTTATCAAAAACAACCACCTTAGATCCATAGAGGACGGAGCACTTACTGAAACTGAACTAATAACAAGGACAACGGGATGGAGTTGTTGACAAATGGGTGAAACGAGCGTGAGGAATGGACTCTGATTTGGAGAGAGCCACTGGCGGTCAGCTGTGGCCCCTCCCCCCGCCCAGCCGCCTCATGGTTCTCCATGTTGCTCGCTGCTGGAGCTGCGGTTTGTGTTTACTATATGTACTTGTCTCATATTGTTTACCAGATATTTATATCAGCTTCCAGCTCCGATTTGTTTTTCCGAACATCACTAGTGACAATGTTATGAATGACATTTAAAAGCATTGTGGCACCTTTATAGTAGTCTGAGGATATTGGTTGTTTGCTGGTGCACAAGTCTGAAGATAAATCAACTTTCATAATGTGCAATGCTCTTTAATCTTACTCACAAGAAATGACTGAGGACCAAATGCACAAACGATAGCGTAACTTTTCAGCCACATATATGTACGCTAAGAAAAGCGAAGAACTACAGATCACTTTAATCAGTTAGATGTATGTCTACTAAAAGTTTCAAAATAACTTAGCTGAAATTTCTATTTTTTCCTCATATGTCTACTTTTTTATAGATTTGTTTTGTAGAAAAGTGTCCCTGAAAAGACCAATTTTACAATTCTGTGAACACCAATATTTCAAACCACAGCAGCTTGTACTGTAGATTTTACAGCCTGAGTTTGTTCTGAACTGTGCATCAAATGGTTATTTAAAAGCATTTTTTTTCCTAAAATGGCAAAACAAAGAGACAAAAGTGTAAAATGAGGACCGTCACAATATATGTGTGTGTTTAAAATGTTGCAGCGCAGCACGGCATTTAAAGATTTCTGGATTTTTCTTTTTTTCTGTTTTTTTTTTTTTGCTATGAAGAAAATATCCATGCAGTATGTTGTGTTTATTTTGCACCGATTTTGCACATTCTGGTTCATCACAACCGTTCCATGGGACTTTTGCTGTGCTGGAATTGAACCCAAAGTGAATAAAACAGTTTTGAAATGTGCAGTGTGAACATGCATGAAATGAGGGGAACACTATGATGGTTTTCATGGCTTCTTTAATATATATATATATATTTATTTTATGGGGACTTTTCTTCATGAATCATCAGAACATTTCTGAATGTGGCAGAATATTACAGAAAATAATGTATTCATAAGCAAATTAGTCAAGGGGTTTATAAAGCTGACATATGAGAGGATTAGTGGAGCTTTACAGCTGTTGGACAAACAATGGTTTTAAAGCAAACAGAAACCGTATCAGACTCTGCAGACAAGCATTTTGCAGGGTCAGTCCTCAACAGACCTTTTTTTGCATCGTCTGGGGATACATACAGTGATTTCTGACACTTGATCCCAAAGTGCAGGAGTGACCTGATTCTTTCAGCAGCAGCAGCAGCAGCAGCAGCGTCATGATTTGGATGCATAAGAGCACAAGTTCCAGGGAAGAATTAGGAAAAAAGAGCCTGATCTGGTGCAAACATGCAGAAGACCTAAGGGAGGATGGAGGGGCACAGGTGGTGGGATAATCTCCTTATTTCAGGCCAGGAGACATTGATTTTATACATGACATGCAAATAGGTGGAAGTGGAATACAAAAAGAGAAAAACATTAAATTTTAAATGTCTTCTTGCTGATGAAGATGGCATCATTAACTAAACGATTTTCCATTTATTGGGAGACATTTTTGTGATCTTAAAGCTTAATTCTAGCATTTTATTTAGGGAAAGTGTTCTCCGCGAGCAGCCAGATTGCATCTGTTGTTCGTGGAGACATTAAAATGCTACGACACACTTTGAAGCTCAGATTTGCAAACTAAATATTACATTTTTGACATTTACTTTTTTTGGGGGGTTTTTTTGCTACCTAAATGTATGCTAATTCTTTCACCAAACACATCCATAACTGTTCATCTTCAGACAGGGACAGAATTTCATCGCTCACTCAGATTCACCCACATAAAGAGACACAGTGAAATCCTCACATCAACAAATCTGTCACATTTTTGCATTTCATTTCACTGTCTCCTCCTGGGATCCATTTAATGTGTCCTAATTCTGACTGTGGTTGTTGGTATGCATCAGAGCACATTTTTTCCACCACAGCTAACTCGTCTCGACTGCTAACTTCAAAAAAGGACAGATTAATGATGGAACACAAACATAGTTTAATTAAAACTTTCTTAAAATTTACACATTTTTATCAAAAATCCTGCCCCGTAAGCTTAGTGAATGTCAACCAAAATGCATCAGATTTGGACATTTAAATCATTAAATGAATTTTAAACTGTTTAATCATTTTTGCTGTGCTGAGAAGTGAATTTGGCACTTTTGAGCTTCCTGTGATTCACCTGTGGCCTTATATTTGAAGGTAAAATGCCCAGAATTGAAAATCCCTCAAGTATATCAAGCACCAAGAAAAAAAAAACATTCTGATAAAGCATTGATGTTTTTCTTTATAAAACATTCACATTTACTTCTAATAGTTTTTGAAGAAAAGAAGCAAAGGTGTCAACGGAAAATGTAACAATCTCAAAGTATTTTGTTTTTTACTGTTGAAGACAAGCTTTGCCAACCACTAACTGCACTTTATGTATTTTTTCTCTTTTCTTTCTCACAGTGAGCACTGAATGTATTAAATGTACATTTTCATATTATCTAATTTCCTGTTGTAACCAGATTTTATTGAGCTTGCCGTGGGATAAATAAATGCAAACTGCAAATACATTTAATATTCATCATAATAGTTTGTTAAATATTCAGGAAGAGAGCAGTTTAGCTGAAGCATTTGGGGAAAAGGTCATGACGAAAAAATAACCTGAATCTAGCTTGAGTTCGAACAAAAGGCCACTGCAATCAAATTCTCATCATACAAAATAATTTTCTTCCATCAGCTGCTGGGACGGAGCATTCTGGGAACAAAGCCAAAGAGAGAAAGTCACTTGTGAGATACCCAGTTTATAGAAGGAAGGAGGGGTTTGAAGAACTCTACAGATTGATAAAATTGCATGACTGAAAAATTGATGTGGTGAAAGTGAGGGGTCATTTTATGCAGGTACACTGGGCTTTATTATTTTCTGACTTTAAAGTGAGAATGAGGCCAATCTGGAGTGCAACTTGGCTGCTTCCTGCTCATTTCCATTGCAAAAGGTACTAACGGTTGGTCACTGACTTGGAGCGGCTGATCAGCCTGAGATTCACACAAACACAATCAGTCATTAAAGTCTTTTGTGTTGACAGACGGTGAAGAATGCAGTGAAGCTTTACTCAAAGTGTATTAGCTGAGAAATAAAAAGAAGCGGGAAGAAAATTCCCAGCTTTTTGTTATGGGACTAACGAATATCTTACCGGTTGTTCACTCTAAAATTGAAATGTTGTATTTACTTAACCATGTTGTGTCAACTGGTTCCACTTAACTGAGTTGAGTAAATTCAAAGCAACATACTCATGTTCTTTGGTCAAAAAACTGGTATATTGCTTTGAATTTACTCATCTCAGTTATGTGGAACCAGTTGACATAACATGGTTAAGTAAATACAACATTTCATTTTTAGTGTAGATAATGGGTGAAAAACTGTGTTTAATTCTGACCGGATTGAAAAGCTAACAACTAGTGGATTGCTGCTGTACTAAAAGAACTAAAAAATATATATATATTTTTTAAAATCCTGGCAGTGACAGTAATGTTATGTGAATGTTTTATAAACCGTAACAGTTTAATTTGTTTCACCGTACACAATCATTCACATAAAAGGTTAGTTGGAAACAGCAGCCAAAGCAAATTTTAGCAACAATATCATATTTCTACCAAACTAATTATAAAACACAGTGTGGATTAAATGTTTAGCCAATATACTTTGTGTCACACAAAAGATTTAATGTTGGTTACTGCAGTATGTCCTTAGGGAGAAAGAGTAGTTTTATAAGCCTGAAAAAAAACAAAAACACCCTATCTGGTCAAGAAGTTCTGCCCTTTTCTCCATTTGTGCTCTATGAAGGACCATTCATAATTATTAGACAAAACATCACTTCAAAAATCCACAGACTTACTCTTTAAATAGTTTATTATATTCATTAGTGATGTGTTTAATATGAAACAGTTCATGTTTGTATTTATGTTGATGCTTTGCTGATATTACTTCCTCATCAAGTTAAGGAACAATTCGGCGTTTCCTCCTCCACGTCACTGACGTCGGCCTACGTGACGCACATGACGTCCTTATCAGCGCGAGCCGGTCGGAGCGGCCTCCTGCGTCTTTAAGGAGACGCGGAAGGAGGGCGTGTTCACTCTCACTCCAGCAGGAGGCTTTGTGGTGAGCTCCTACGCTGAGAGGAGAGGATGCGGCGGCAGCAGCAGCAGCTGTAGTGTTTCTCTAACAACACAAAGGCTGAACTGAGGGCTCGAGCTGCGCTGCTGGAAGCACAAAGAGCGCAGAGGAGCGGAGCGCTTTCACATCTGCTTCTGTTTGATCAGCCGACCACCTCCATTATTGTTGTTATCATCGACCTGCTGCTGGGGGCCTGGAGCTGAGCCGGCTTTTATGAATGAGATGCTCGGTAAGTCTGCATGCTTTTGTCTTCTACATTGAACCTCGTACATTAAAATTATTATTGTTTTTTAGTTAACACGTTATCTTTGGTAATACTTCATCTGAGTGTGAAAACATCATAGCTGCTGACGGTCACCTAACATTGTCCTACCATGACCCACCCAGATGGCTAGTAAAAGTGCTTTTGGTCAAAAGGGACTTTTATTGTTGTTTCTGCTCAATGAATCAATAAGATAGGTCTTGCAGAATCAAACACTTGTTTATTTATGTAATTGTTGTAAATCGTTAAAAAAAATTCTACCAATGGGGCTAATTTAAGACCTGGTTAATCTTTAGTTTCAACATAATAAAACCAGAAGCATGTTTCATAACAGACTGGTTTCCTGTGTAGCCCTCTGAGCCGTTATATTTAGACAAGCACTTGTGTAAACTAGGTAGTTTGAACTAAATTTGACACTTATTCACTTGATAATTGTAGCAGTTTATAAGTTATCAGTTAAAAGGATCAGGAATATTAAAATCTTGCATTTTCTACCTATTTTTGAACCCTCAGGTTTTGCATATGTTGTGTTCGTCCCTGTAGCTGGTGACTTCCTGCTGACTTTGTCGACAAACTCAGTGATATTATCGATTTACAAATAAGGCTCAGGTTTGTAAGTCATCACTTCATCAATAACACTTATCATTGTTTGAGAAGTTTGTCTTCAGTCTGTGTTTGTTGGACAAATTAGGGTTGGTTTTTGCAGGTCTTAATGTGACATTTGACCCATGTCAGCAAAACAGGCTGGGACATGGTGAGATGTCACATTGATCACCTGAAAAGTGTGACGGATTTAGGCAAAGAAGGAGGCATCATCCCGGAGATGAATGTGTCCTTGCTTTAGCCTGTTTACTTTCTTCTTAAATGTGCCTCTGGAATGCCTTTCATTGGTGGTGAGACATTTTAGGCATCTTTGCTGTTTTTGTTAAAAATTACAAAGCATCAAGTTGCATCCAGAAGTGCCAGAAGGTAAAAGTTGTTGCCTTCTTGTGGTGTTGGACATTGAGCTAACTGCTCATTCTGGGCTCATATCCCAAATAACTCAAGCTGACCATAATTGTGTTTGGAGAAGTGTGCAAATTAGTGCCGGTTACCATTTAATTTGGATGCAATTGACTTTTTAAAATGCTGCTGTAGTTGAAGTGAATCTAGGCTATTTGTGGCCACTTGGTGCATGCGCCCATGTTTGAACATGTTTGCAGTTTGTGTGCTTATTTGAGGCGATGTGTGTGTCCTGTCCAGCCCCTTCACATTCCAGGAAATGCCAATATAAACTGTTTTTTTTTTATTTCAATCTCTGTTAGAACAGATGTTGAATAACTGTTAATTACAGACTTTACCTCTTCCGTAAGTCTAACTTTATTTTTCTTATAAGCTGCATAATAAAAAACTTAAATTTTAGTTACATTTTTGCCCTTATCACTCAGATGTCCCTTTCTAAGAGTGAGTCATGTGTCTTCTCTTTGAGTATTGTTTGTTCCTGTGTCTTTTGTTTGGCTGCATTGTTTTCTGGTTTTCTTCAACTCGTAGCTTTTGTGACCCCTGTCTGCTTGGGTTTGTTAGAGGAAATGTTTATTCTCCTATGTCGTCCGGTTTCCTTGCTGCAAGATGTAGGTAGAGTTCATATCAGTGAAAACAAGACAATGACAAAGTCTTATAATAGTCTTGCATCTATTTTACAAAAATATCTACATTATTGTATTTTTCTAGTTATTCTATTGTAGAGTTTGAGCAATATAACAATGCATTTTCCAATGAGCAACACAACTGAGCTTCAGTTATGAAGAACATGTTTTTATTGACTATTTTATGTGCATCTCACCTACAGGTGACATTTTTGCCCTTTTCAATTCATTAGTTTTGGGCTTTGACTGGTTGATTTATTACCAACAATCAACAAGTAGTTTAGATAGCTGTAAATCCGTACCATGTCAGGTGGTGAAGTAGGTGGTTTTATAGCTCAGTAAATTTATTAAGTGCTGCACACTTAGATTTTGTTCCATGTCAGATATTCTCTGTCAGCTCCCTTTTTGCTCTTTAGTGTACCGGTTTCGACAGCTATCTCCAGGTCAAAGTTCATGGCCAAGCTGTGGAGTATGCCCGGGTCCCGTAGATCAGTTTAAATGCCAATGAACCTTTACACGATAGATTATTTAAACTCCCAACAGCGATGTCTGGGAGTTGGTTTGACTTTGAGAGATTTGACCAGGTAGGATTTCTGTATTTGTTGCGGTGTCTGTCTTTTATTTTTCCTTTTTATAAGGGTGTAAGAAAATATGGAAATATAGCCAAACCTTACATCACATAAAAATTACAGGAACATCTAAATATGTGCCAACACATACTCTGAGCATTTGTAGATCAGGAACGATCTTGCAATATCAAGGGGATATCACGATTTGCTACTTTTTGCCATTTTTACTCAGCACATGCGACAGAGGACCTCAGCGATGGTTGGTGTCAAATTCTATCTGGTTAAGGCTTAAAATCTGAACTTTAATACCAGTTGTGTTTTAGTCTCCAACTGATAGTTGGCAGTGGTCAGCCAGCCATTTAACTCCTCCTCCACTCCCAAAGAGCCTTAGAGCATAATATTAGCTCAAACCTTAGTATTGTAAGAACAGCTTAGCACTAAGTACCAATGGTTGAATCTGAGCGGTTTAGAAGTGTGTGTGTTTGGGGGTGGTCAATATATTGCCTTTCTTTCCCTGTCACAACATATTGCGGTTTATCTTCTCATGACCTCTGTGTTTGGATCAACACTTTAAGCCAGAGCCACCTCCTGCTGTTTACGGAATTTACATAAAGTTAAAAATGGATGTTGTTTATGGAAGTTAACAAAATTTACGTAGAGTTAAAAAAAAATGTTGGTGGGACCTAAAATGGGGACTGTGCTTTGAGGTCGTCCAGGGGTGTCTCCACATAAAGAGGTTGTTGTAAAACTGAATATGGTGTAGGATGCTCCTCTAGCTAAATGCCTGATTGTGGTATTATATCAGTAAATTCATGCTGATTAGGGATGACCTAGCCTGGCCCTTGCCTTCCTATGCTGTTCCACTCAATTCTAGTTTCCCTTCACTGCTCTGTCTGGGATTTCTCCCATAGACAAGGATTTCTTCAGTAGAATTTTTACCTGGGCCAATCAGCAAGCAGGAGGAGTTTTGAACGACAACGTTGATTTTCTGCGCAGCGTCTGTTTGTAGTTTAGCAGTGGCAGTTCAGGAAGTGAATGAAGCCAGTTCTTGTTGATAAGTCTTCCAAATTAAATTAAATTTGTCTGACAAAGCCCGCAGCATCATTTACAACCATCTCGTTCAGCTCTGTATTTCTCTCTTCTCACTAGGGTTGTTTACAGCGCACGGAATTTCCGGTTAGCTTCTTAGCTTTAGCGTCCTTCAAGGAGGAGCTCGAACAGGCGCACACACGTGGCGGCCAACAAAGCCAATCATTTTAAACTTCAACAGAGGCCACGCCTCCAGCAAGCTATCACTTCTCAATAGCGGGTCTGGTTTTTACCAGGCTAGGGAGGACCTGATCCGATATCAATATCTGATATCGGTCTAATATTAGCAAAAAAACTAGTATCGGATCTGCCTGCATGTAAAATCCCTGATATAAGCAATCCATTCTAATGGTCTGCTCCAGGATTTCTATCCAGCAGTGCTTGGATCCAGAATAAATGACTTAAGCAACCTCAAATTGTTATTTTACACTTTATAAGTATAATTTGTTTTTTATTGGATTACTCGAGGTAATTTTTCAGGGTCTTCATTTTTATTAATTTTATTTGATTGTTGAATGTTTATATGCAAGTAAAGAAATGTTGTAACCCTTTGGTTAATAAGAAATGGGTCAGTTTTACTCATGCCTACTATTGACTACTGTTTACTATTTGACTTAAGCAAGACTTTTTAAGACTCCACACTACAAAACAAGTAATAAAAGTATGTAGGATTCATTCTGATATATCGGTATCGGCCAGAACTCAAGGCTGAAATATTGGTTTTGTAAATTATGAGAAATGTTGTGCAGTGAAACTAGTGATGCACCGATCCACATTTTTTCACTTCCGATCCGATACCTGAATTTTTTGTATCGGCCGATACTGATGCTATTCCGATACCATAGCTCTGTTTTGCGTTGCAGAAACAGTCACAGTCCGTATGTTTCGTATGAGCGAACATTATTAATATAATGGAACAAATTTTAATCTAATAAACCATTATTTGACAATTATTTGCATCCCTAAC
>JARVJO010000096.1:13840139-13875996 GCA_031762555.1 Cynodonichthys magdalenae
TTTTTTTTTTGCTAGTAATTGCTAATGAAGCTAGTGAAAGGAATACGTTTTAAATAAAAATCTGGCGGTATAAAAATAAAAAATTTCAAGCGGTTGGGTTGTTAATACTTTTATCATTTGTATAGACATGTTTTTAAATATTATTTTTGTCAGAAAAAAAAACGATCTTTTTTTAGAGAAATAAACATGCACCTACAGCAGGTCCATAGTTATTCAAATATTGACTTTAAGTTTATTTTATTGTTTTGTGATTTTAATGACGCTAATATATTAATATTTTTCTAATTTTGATTTAATTTTGCATCTGTTTAGCGTCGTCACGGTTGCTAGGCGACCAGACATACGCTGGGTATGAGCGGGAATAAAGCCGAAGGCTAGACCGTCCAAATTCACAGTGACTTTCTTCCGGTCTTCCCCGTATACTAAGGACCCAGCCCACCTCGACCGGGTAGACCGGGTCCTTCGGAGGACCCAGCCTCTCGTTTTGGACACAGACTCGCCTCGGTTCAGGAAATCCCCTCCCCCTGTAGCCAGCTAGCAGAGCAGCCAGCCAGAAATCTCTTCTGCAGTAATTTCAGCAGACAACATTATAACACAGACAGCGCGCATGGATCGGAAAAATCCGATACTTTAATTATGCTCGGAACCGATACTGGATCGGATCGGCCCCATCCCTAAGTGAAACCCTTAATACCAATACACAGCCCTAGTTTATCATCATTCCAATGTCTTGGTAATAATGTTAAAAATGTATAAATTGTTAAATTCAGTTTAATGCTTCTTTTGCTTCCACTTCAAGTTATTTGTAGCTTTGTTTAGTGTGATGGGAACATACCCTGAGCCTGCACTCTAAAATTGAAATGTTGGATTTACTTAACCATGTTATGTCAACTGGTTCCACTTAACTGAGTTGAGTAAATTCAAAGCAATATACCAGTTTTTTAACCAAAGAAGATGTTGCTTTGAATTTACTCAACTCAGTTAAGTGGAACCAGTTGACATAACATGGTTAAGTAAATCCAACATTTCATTTTTTAGAGTGTGTGAGCTGCTTCCTGAAAACAAAACCAGCTTTTCTGGCTTCCCATCAGTTTTTGGTTGACTGACTTTGTAATCATGACACTCTTTTAGTTTAAAAGCAAGCAAGCAAGCTTTCTCTGTCCCTTAATTTCTCTGCATTCTTTTAATTAAAGATCCCTTTTTTTTCTGTTTAGTGTTATTTTTTTTTTATATGAAACCTCCCTTCTTTATTAGCAGCACTTCAGAGACACCGGCCCTGCAGACACCTGGGCCTCAGGTTCAGTCTGTCATCAGGTTGTGTGACTCATCTGCCTGATGCCGAGAAGATCCGGATGTGTTCATCTGGGAAAGATAATGAAAGAAGTCTGAGGTTCCATTGATACACTCAGTTTTTGAACTCCTTTGTGCGAGCACCGCCTCACATCCTGGTAGTTTATTAAAATGGAGCGTTGATGGAGATATGGGCTGTTTGTTTGGTCAGCCTCGCTGTAATACAGTATGATTGAGTGAGGCCTTGTTTACACTGTGAGTGGTCAGGAAGGGCAGGCTGATTTCCGGCAAGATGGGAGGGCTAGCCGCTTCATTTTCTCCCATCCCTTCCTGTGGACATGTTTCTCCTGTAAAATTGAACATTTATGTGACTGTTTTGGGAGTCTCTTTGCTGTTCTGTTATCGGTGTCTGTTTCTCTATGTTTGTAACATCCTTGCCATTCTGTGTGCATCCACAGTTAGCTTAAGGAGCACTCTGTGCAGAGAGGTAGTTATAAATGACCTGGTAGTCGTCGTTGACCTTCCAAATCTATAGGGGTTTAAGCCATTTCTCATCACTAAAAGCATTCAAACTAATCTTAAGGGGCTGTTTCTGGCATGCGCTGCTGTTGATGTCTCCAGTTTGAACCTGCTTTCTGCTCTTTCCCCCTCATTATGTTGAGAGAAAATGCCAAAGTGTTGCCAGTATTTTGTTTCACTTTTTTTTCTGATTTCTCTGATGACGCAAATGTTGAGTGGTAATGTCTACGATTTCAGCCAAGGGACTCGATTCAGATCTGGGATGATAGCGGAGCTGGAACGTTGTTTCTGTTTTACAAAGGCACTGTAGGGCCAATAAAAATAATGTGCTGTTTATTGATGCGGTTTAACATGCAGAGCGAGTTTCACTCTTGACTGTGATGAATGGGGAATACAAGCGTCATCTTTGCAATCTTCTGTTTGTGCCTGTAATGAAAAAAAATCTGTGGGTTTTATCACAGGGGAAGATGCTGGAGAGAAAGAAGTCTGAAGGTTGTGTTGGCTGCAAATGTAACAAAGACAGGTCTTAAACTCTCAGGTCAGGAGGTCTAACTGATTTGCTTTAGGCCAGGAAACTATTTACTGACAGTCTGTACTTTAGTTTTTGTCTTTTTCTTTTTTTTTTTTTTTTCAAAGGGTGCTGTCCCAGTCCATAACTCACTCTGCCTGATTCACAAAAAAAATGAATTTATCAGTCAATATTCAACTATTATTTCTTAAATATATTTTACACTCAACACAACTGATATAGATTTTTTCCCTACCTGTGCAGTGCATTTCTTTAATAAAGGCAGCTTGGTTTCATCTAAGTGATTTTTTTTTTTTTTTTTTTTTTTTTGTTCTACTGTTTTTCCAGTTGGAGCGGCTTTCCTCAGATATTCCACACTCTCTGACCCTTGGATAAATACAGATTGAGAAACCAGCAACCTGAATACCAATCCAATAACCCAGAGGCAGTGTTGTTAGCAGAAAAGCTTTAAAAATCTTTTGTTCTTTGATCATCGCAGCGCAGAGTGCACTGCTGCGTGAGGTGCAACATTGGCACGAAACACCGTCTCACACAAGCTTTCCAGGTAAAAGTAAGCACAGGAGGGAGAAAAAAAAGACAATTTCTTTTTCAGCTTGAAAAATTCAGCTTTTTCAGCTTAAGCTTCTTTTTTCAAAGTGGCTAAAGGTGCGAATAAATATATTGATGATTTTTAAAGTTTCAGCATTTTCCCTGGAATAGTCTAGCTATTAAATTATTTCCTGCTTCTGGCTCAGTTGTGGTTCAAACAACCCCCCCCCACACACACACACACACACGCACCCAGCAGCCATTGAAGGACACAAAACTGAATTAGTGTATTAGTGTTAATATTTAGTTTCTTAGTTGTTTCCTTTTAACAAATGCATTACTTCTGTTTGAGTTTAAAACCATTATGAGTCTGCAAGACTTTCTAGTTGCTGATTCAAATCTAAAACTTTGTCTTGTTTTTATACACAACTCATTTTCGTGCCAATTAATCTATTAATCATTTTATATAAGATCTCCTTGACGATGTTTTGTTTTGTTTAATCAGCAGTCTGAGACCAAGCTGAGATGAAAAGCAAACGCATCCCTTAACAGGGCTGTTCAACTGGTGGCCTGCCATTTTTTTTAATTACTAAATTTAATCTAAAAATAATTTTTAAATCAATTAAAGTCCCCCGTTGTCCGGCCCCTGAGATGTTGGCTTTGAATAACTGTGGCCCCCGGAGCACTTTACTTTTGACAGCCCTGCCTTACACACAACAATGTGGAATTAAATGTAATCAGAAAAAAAAACACACAAGCATAAAATTTTAGTTGATTCATTTTATTTTATTATTTTTTAGCTATTTTAACTGCATGTCTTATCATTAAAACATCTGACTTTTGATCCAAGCACAAGTTGAACAAAGTTTGGAACAATGTTCAACACGCTCTGTATTCAAGCAGATTTGCATTTTTCTTTAAACCAGAGAGGGTTTAAAGCTCAAAAGCCAGTTTAAACATAAACACTGTCACATTATACAAGAATTTGCAATGACTGCCTGCAGGATGTTTCAGTGAAACGTCAACCTAAAATAATCCACTTTTGACTGCAGAGAGCACACAAAAATAGCAAATTATTGGTAAAAAATACTGTTTTCATCCATTTGAATGCATAATAGTGACAACTGATGGAAAAGAAGCATGAAGTCAGGCAGAAGAGAGTTTAACAAAGTGTATGTTTCTAAAATAAACTCACTTTATTTGACTTTTCTAGATGATAGCATTTTGTTTTGATACTTTCTGACCTTTCTGAGAATTTCTGAATTTTATAAATGTGATTGGCTTAAAATTTCCAAAAGTTTTGTCCATCTGATTCAGTGTAATGTTCATTTCATCTTAGTAATATCATGTCTGGATGGGTTCTTTCAGTAGTAGAACTACATTACTAATACAAGGAAAATACACCAACTTATTCTATAATCATAAAAAATACCAGTGTTCCTCCAGCAGCCCTATTGGAGCATGTAAGCAACTTAGTTTGTTTTCGTGGAAAAAAGAAAAGGAGGACTTAAACAGTAAATTGTCAGTAGAGCAGCATGTTTTCTCTCTGCTTTATTTATCTCAGAGGGCGTCATCTGCTTGATGTCTGTTGTTCCCATTTAGTGTGATTGAGAGATAATGTGATTTCCACTGTTTGTCCTGTGGCTGCTCCTTCCTAAATGAGACATTCAGGCCTGCTAACTGGGTTGCAGGGCAGATACCATCCACTAGGAGCTATTTGTCTGCTTAATTACCGGAATATGTGTATGATAGTCTGTGCTAGTCTATTACTGAACAACTGTGCAGCTCCTGATGGTGTTCTACATTCATTTAGGGTTTTTTTTTACGGTTAAACAGGGTGATTTGCAAACAGAATAATGATCAATAGCTTTGAAGCAGGTCGGTTTTCTCTGCATTTAACCTCAGACCTCCTAAAGTCTTTAACCCTCAGGTCATGCAGCTGTCTGTCCCTGTCACTTTAAATGATGCAGATGCTCGTCCTGCTGCAGCTCTCCTCCTCACAGACAGTAGAATATACACAGGACAAATTAAGCACACAAAAGGCACATCAATACCTCATTTTAGAAATGAACTCTAAGTCATGTTTGACAGTTTGTGTGCTAACCTGGGAGTGATCTCTTGTGTCTACGTATTGAATGGCCTAGTTTTAGAGTATTGACAGGAAGTGAAAAGTTATGAACGTCTTAAACACAAATTATCCAGGAAGTCAATATTTTCTTTGTGAGCTTGTTCTGCTGTTTTTGTCATGCGTTTTAAACTAATGGTTGCCCTGATGGGGCTTCTGTTTTTTGTGCTAGCTGAGCTATAAAAACTAAATAGATGAATGGTAATTATAGTTTGTTTTTTTTGTTTTTTTTGACTTACAGCTTAAGTTTGCAGCCAATGTTTGTCTTTTCATGTCATCTGGTTTAGTCTGTAGTGTTAACAAATTATTGCAGCTTTTCTGGAGTTACTGTTTGAGTGAAAAGTGGATAATGAGATTATTTTGTGAAAATAATCTATTTCAATTAGCAAAGAGCTGTTTTTCTTTTCTGGAATAGGGCTATTTTTACCCACAAGGCAGAAGGAACCCTAAAGTTTGAGCAATAAAACTTTGTAGACCCTAACTAGGCATTTATATGGATAATAAAGATGTGTGATACATAAAAAGAGCCAACATTAAATTCCCATAGCTGGAATACAACTTGGGGAATGGACAGAATGATTATTTTTGCAAATGGCTGTAAAAAAATAAAAAAATAAAAAGAAGTGAAACGACACTGGTGGCAATTTGAGATTATTCCCAGGGTTCTCGTGTTTATCACAGTTTCCATGCATGGACGCGCTGCTGCCCTTCACTCAGCTGCTGAGAAATGCCACATCAAGGTCATTCAGTCAGACTTGTAATCTGCACTTATCATTCAGATGGCTCAAGACCTGGAGTTCAAAGGGGATATATTATGCAAAAGTAGTTAAATGCATTTTGTTGTGTCTCTTAGTGCAGAACATCTTTATTTAGTCTCTCTCTGTATTTTTGGGTCTTATTTTTCAACACTTTCAGTTTTCTCTAATTTTTTAGGGTTTTTTAGGATGTTTTCTGAACAATTCCATCACAGAATTTGCAGTGGAACTGTCAGATAAGGTCTGGACTTAAGTTTCTACATCACTATATCGTCGTAAACCCCTCTATCAAACTAGAATTGACCGCTATGGAAGCTGGAGGGGGGGGCAGGGTGTGATGCGCCTCGTTTGGATTTAAAGAGACAGTGTCAAAATGAATTGATCTGAGACACACTGCAGAAAAAGGTGAAAGGGGCTTGTGGCGTTACAAAAAAGAGGATTTCAACCCAAAGCTTTGCAGTGATTTTATAGACCCCATTGAATGATTTTAAATGTGAAAAAGAAGGATTTAAAAGCATGATAGATCTCCTTTAATGTGATGTCTTAGCTTGCAAGCATTCCTGTCAAAATGAAAGGATGCAGATCTGCCTCAGTCTTCTGCTCTCTTCCTGTCCCCCGATCCATCTTCTCTGCACAGCAGAACCATCAGTCTGTTTATACAACGTCAAACCTCCAACCCCCACACTCCCATGGCTGTAACCCGGTGGTTCCCACGACTCCTACTGCCTTCTCAAGCCCTTTTTTTTTTTTTCTTTTTTAAATTTTTTTTTGCATTTTTTTGTCATTCGCTTACACTCTCATGTGCATGTTCACACTTCTTCATAGTTTACCAGGTGGTATCATGTTGACCGCATGGTTGTCTGGATCTGGTTTGCTGATGAAGACCAGCTTGTCTGGTGGTATGCAAGTCCCTGAGATTGGCACCAATGGATTTTTCAGCTTGATCCTGGCCTTGGGGAGGGGGGGTAGTGGGAGGCGAGCTTTCACCATCGCTGCTCGTTTGATCAGTTAGTTGTTTTTCCTTGAATGCCACCCAGAAGCCCAAGAGAAAGAAGGCCCTTTTTGTGTGGCTGGGTGTGAAAATTTCCCCATCATTACTTCCCCCTCTTCATTATTTTTTCATAAAAAGAACAGAACGGGCTGTTTCGGTAACAAACATTTTTCTTTAAAATAAATGATTTTTGTGTAAGGCTGCCTGAAGTCCAGGGAAAGTTTTTGTAGTTGAAAATGTGTCAATCTCTCTTGTGATTTTAAATTTTTTTTTTTGGTCTATTTATGTCTTTACTGCAAGGATATTTTTGTATTTTAATTGATTTCCCTTCCTACGGCTAATCAAAAACAAATCTGATGAAGTGAGTGAACGACAAAAGGTTGTGCTTGTACGATGACAAGGCCTGGGGCTTTCTGCAGCCTCCGACAGGAAACGCTGTTGCTTGCAGCAGATTGTTTCTATGGGAACCAAAGCAGGTGTCTGCATTAACAGGAAGAGGAGTAGAGGCTCAGCTGGTAAAATCAGGGGGGGGTGGAGACAGAGGAACGAGGTCAACGCACTAAAGAGCCTGCCACTTTAAACAGTTGAATTCCTCCAACAGTGCCTCTGCCAAAAACAATGCTTAACTTGGATTTCTTTTAAAAGCCTGTTTGGTTGGACTTCAGAGTCAATGTTAAGTTAATCACTAATATGTTGGTGTGAATGGAAAAAAAAAAAAAAAACGACAAAGACGATGTGGAAGCCAAAGAGGTGCTTGGTTAGAAGAACAAGGTAAGCATTTCTGCGTACCTATTTCTAACCGTGATGTTTTTATTTTTTTACCCTGGAGTCAGATGTTGTTTTCTTTTTCTGGAAAAAATGCTTACTTTCATCTTGCAGACCACCATGACCGTGTTCTTTTTATGTGAACTTTACGTTGCTTTTTGGGTTGGGTAGTTAATGAGACACCCTCCTCTTGTCCTTCAGTGCAGTACCTGAAGAGGAGGAAGTGAGTGTGTCTGACTTGCTGCCTGCGGTGTGGTTTCCTCTGTCTGGGCGCTTAATAATGTAGAGACACTTTCCATAAGCCGTCATTCAAAACTTTAAAGGCTTAAACACTTTTCTGTAAGACGATGGATACAGAATATCGCTGTTGATCTCAAATCCTCATATCTGTCATTATACTTCACAGTTTTCAAGGTACTTTATAGTGTTTTATGCATATTTTTAAGTTTGTTGTAAACTTGCATATCAAGATGCATGTCGAGGTAAAATATTTAACATTATTAAAATGATATTTTTCTAAGCTGCATCATGTATAACATACTTTACAAGTCAAAGTTTAACAGTTTGTACAATGAACCAAACCTGCGTCTGGTCGTCTTAATCTTTATTTAATTTACTGTCTAACTTTAATGTTTTCCAACCAAATTTCAGAGCCAGGATTTAGACCATGATGTAAAACTCAATTTACTAAAGCTTACAGTTCATAGACCTGATCGTCTCAGCTGAAGGTACTTTTTTTTTTTTTTTTTTCTTTTTTCTCGAATTTGCAACAGTTTGAATTGATGACCTGATCTTGTCTCCGTGCTTAGTCTTGGTCCACCTAATGAGCTCTATCAAAAAGAAGTCATGATCACCAATGGAAAGTCTGAGGGCTTAACATCTTGAGCCTTTCAGTACCAATAAATTATGAATCTAATTGGGTGGAATTAGACTGTTGAGCTGGTGTGTATATTCATCCCCCAGTTTTAATGTAGCAAAACTTACAGCAAATTAAAAACTGTGTGAACCTTTGCCCAGAATGGAAATTGATTTTTCATCTCCGATTATAAATTTTGATCGTTTTGTGTGCGATCAAAAGTAAACATTCCTTGCAGTCCTTAATTATCTTTTTTTTAATCTGAATGAAAGTCTGCCTGTGGTTGGTGTTTTGCTCTCGCTTATTAAACAGTTTGGAAATGAAATCCTGTGGTGCTCCTACATATATTGAATGCATTTTATTGGTTATCTCCCAGATGATGTGTTGAGCACAACTTATCATTATAGAGTTGTTTGACTGCTTCAGCTCTTGCAATTAGTGGATTAGTAAAAATTCCTAGAAATGTTTTTTTTGTGGGTTTTAAGAAAAACTTTTAGCAAAGTAATGTGATGCATTGGAGAACTTTCACTGCAACTGAATCAAGCAGTTTTCCTCTCTGTGTAGATTCTGTGTAATTTTTGTTTTTCATTTTAAATTTTCAGGTTCCCAGGCTGACTGGAATTGAGGAACATCAATATTTTTTCCAAGGATCGTAACAACCTTTTTGTGGACTACCTCTAATTGGGGGGAAAAAAATAAAACCCTTCATCAGCCACCATGCCGATCTTAAAGCAGCTAGTAGCCACCTCTGCCCAGACGAAGCGGCGCTCCCGCATGGACTTAACCAGGGAGATGATCAGTGCTCCTTTAGGGGACTTTCGCCACACCATGCATGTGGGCCGCAGCGGCGATGCTTTTGGAGACACTTCTTTTCTGAGCTCACACTCGGGGGAGCCCACCCCCGAGACCAAATCCTTCCCTCGATCTCCCCGGCCTGGCCTTTTGTTGCGAACCTTTCGAAGCAGCAAGCGCTCCCAGTCGGTAAACCGAGTGGACGAACAGGGAGAAAACAACCTAACTGTTTCTGAAGGCTCCCCCATATTTGTCAAAAATGCCATGTCGCTGCCTTTTCTCAACGATGAAAGCATGGGGAACAGCATGGCGTCGAAGAGTTTGTCATCAAGCCCGTTTAAGCAGCAAGGGGAGCTGGATGGTGGCGGTGCAGCCGCAGCCACCAATTTCCTCGAGCTGCAGGAGCGGAGCTTCGGTGACCTGACAGAGCTGCCGGAGAGCGTGGTTCACTACGGAGGTGGCATGAAGCACGCAGAGTCTGTCATGTCCTTCCACGTTGACCTGGGACCCTCGATGCTGGGCGAGATCTTGAACGTGATGGAGAAGGAAGATGATGATCTTGGCTTCGAGGAAGGCAAGAACAGCGAGGGCCGAGCCTCACCAGCCCTCAGCCATCATGATGATGATGATGAGGAAGAGGATGGCGCAAAGAGCGAGGAGGACGAGGACGGACGTGAGCAGATGGAGGAAAATGGCGAAGCAGCAGAGTCGATCCAGCAGGCCTGCGTGCATCAAGACAGCTCTGTAGACCTGAGGGCTGAGGATGGGGGTCTTTACACTCCAGAGTACACCCCTGAGATACGACCCAAACACATGCTGCACCTGGACAGCAGCTCTATGTCCAGTTCTGGCTCCGCCGCTCTGGATGAGAAACCAAACTATCAGAATTACACAGGAGATACTGACAGTGCCACATTCAGTGCACCGCCAGAGGAGGAGAGCAACTTTTCATCTTTCCTGGATGAAGAAGACGACGAGATCCATGTATGAGCCATACAAGAGTCATTCTTAGGGAAACAAAGAAGCTCACATTCTGAAGCGATTTGTGAATTTTCACAGGAAGATGATGCTGTAGTAGACTACTCTGCCTGTGAAGAAGATGGAACTTTTTATTTGATAGAGAAGAAAGTGTGAATACTCCTTTAGGAGATGCCCAGCTTGCTCTATTGAACACTGGGACCACTGACATGAGACTTTTTGAATACAACAGAAACAAGTAGGGAGTATTTGTCTAAAAAGGAACATTTCCCACAACTAGAACCCAGTTCTGCCTTTTTCATCTTCTTTCATTCTGTCTGTTCTCATTTGATTCAACTCTTTTTTTTGCCTGAGAGCTTTTTCTCTCTGGCTGTGGGACATCATGCGGCCTGAGCAGAACAGAAGACCTCTGTCACTTGCGGATCACCGGTGGGTGTCTTGTCACAATAAAAGGGAGCTGTGTTTGTCACTGGAGTGTGAGGCCTTGCATCGAGCTTCTTTCATCAGAAAATATTACCGCAGCTCTTTCAAACTACCTTCTTATTCTAACTTAATGTAACTCAGGGTCCCTGTGACGCTCTCATAGGCTGCCTTCTCCCAATTTAGAGCAAGACCACAAAGCCAAAACCGAAATTCTGATCTGTTATTAATTTACTGGCTGCCACCCAGGCTTGGACTCGGTTAAAGATGAAAAGAAATGTATTGGGTTAGCTATAAAGAAATGTGTTATCAGAAGAAACCAGAGGTGGGGAGAGTGTCACACAGTTGTCTCTTTATCTCTTTTTCTAATAAACTGTTTACTTTTTGTAAATTTCTGTCAACAGACATACTGTTAAGCTTCTTTTTTTGTTTTATGTTTAAACTGATTAGCCCGCTTTAACCACTTCCTTCCCCTTTTACATCCGAAGAACTGCTGTGCCACAACTAGACCAGAAAAACTGATACTCAGTCAAGACGGCTGCCTTATGTAAACTGTTTTCATCACTACATATGAGTAGATTTTGTATGTTTCTAACTCAAATGTACTGGCAGATGAAGCAAACCAGACACTGTTTGTTTAATTCCTGTTTTTCTTTTTCTTTTTTTTAATCCTAGAAAATCTCTCTTCCACTTTCTTTGTCTGTTCGTTTTGAGCAGCAGATCAAAAAGACGACACAGCCAGCGTTAGATGCAAGAGCATTAAGGCAAGATTGCGGTTTTCTTTTTTTTTTTTTTTTTTTAAAGTTGCACCGTCATTGCAGCTTGACTCTACCTCTTGCATCATTAAATCCATGAGATTTACTCGGCGCTGATTGATTTGACTGCCTTAACTTAAACTGACAGATGTGCTATATTCTAATTTTTCAAGCCAAAAGTCATTTCACATGTGAAACTTACTTTTGGGAGAGCCTGTCCAATTTTCTTTTCATTTGTCTGTTTATTCACTGTTGAAGAGTTAGACTTGTATGTTAAATAAAAGTAAAGATTTTTAAAGTACCATATCCAAGAATAGGAGGTGAAGAATAAGTTTGCTTAACTGGATATTTACCACTGACACACTACACATTATAGTCTAGTAGTTTCAAAGGTTTGAATGAATGATGTGTTTTTATGCGTTTATTATGCCTCACTGTCGTCTTCACTGTGTATTCCAATCTTTTTCCTGTAATATCTAAATTGACCTATATTTTTCAATAAAATTTCTGAGTATCATTAAGGTTGTAAATGTTATTGTAGTTCGAGTGTGTCGAGTTTATGAAGTGCCACTCAGTCAGCTGCTAACAAAGCAAATCCTGGAGTGCTGCCTTGTGCTTCCTGTCTCTATTCTTTGGCTCCCCCTGAAGAGGAAGGAAGGAAGCAATAGAGGCTTTAGTAGATTTATAATTTTTTTTTAAGTGCACAACCTGAGAACAACGTGATGAGTCATGATAAGCAGTGTGAGGGAGAGGGGCGGGGCATCTAAAAGTCTTAACTGTTTTCATCAAAGATGCACCAAGGCTGGTGGATGGATGCTTTATCTCAAAGCTGCACTGATAAACATGGGTGACAGGTAATTCTTCTCACCCCGCTGGTTGGAAGATGGATGAGCCTAACATTCAACTCGGATCATGATCTTACTCATCATCATGGACTCAAAAGTGTTCTGTCACTTCTAATTTTCCAAACCATCCTTTGGCTTCTCCCACACTACAGCGAAGCCTCGTGCAGCTTGGTTAAAGTTCAGCTCCTTTTTATGTTTTGTTAACGCAGTCCAATGTTTCTCACCTCCCATCGCTCCGTGTTAAAGCTGTTTGAATTCCTATTTGGATTGTTAATTTCAGTCTTTTGTCTTTATTTCCGAGAAGTCTTAAATCTCTTTCAGTTTGTCATAGTCACATTATTTCAGTGTCCAATCTGCCAGAAGGCTAGAAATAGTCATTATTCTTACACTTGTAGTAAAACAGGCCATTTATATCGATTGTTGTGGTCAATACAAACCAATGCTGGTATTGATCCTCTGTTTCTCTGCTTCTACAACGTCATTATTCTTTTAATAGATTGTTGGATTTTTGTTTTGTTTAGAGAAGAAAACCTTGTGTAGGCACAGGTTTTGTATTTGATTTAAGAAAATCTTGCTTTTAAATCACTTCTTGTAATTGAATTACATATTTGTCTGGTGTTTTGCCTCTTCAGGAGCCAAACATGACTCAGAAAGCTTGCCACTTACTGCCATCTAGTGGTTTTAAGAGGATATGATCTTATGGGTGTGTCAGTTATTCTCATTCAAATGTGAAGCTCTAAACTGGGGAAAAGAGCTTTTTATAGCATAACTTTCAAAGAAAATATTTTGTGTTTTCTTTTTTTAAATCTCTTTTTTTAAGCTAAAACGTGGATAAAAGTATAATAGTCCCCTAAAGACACATTTGAAACATGAGTTGGCGTGGGACAAAAACTGTTTAAGTTGCCCCAAACACTAAGGCATCAGTGACTCCTGATTTGTTCAGGGGGCTTATTTCACCTCCCTCCCCCTTTTACAAAGCCATTGTAATTTGAGCCTTGCCTTGCAGCTGTTTCTTTCACTCAAACACCCTGGACATAGTCTCATCTAAACTTCTGAGGCTGTCAGAAGTCATTTCCTGTTGCTTTTCAACTTTTTTTTTTTTTTCACATTCTTATTTTGATTACTGTTAGCACCAAAAGGAGGCGCTCTGTAACTTCACATTTCTAATGTCAGGAGCCCCATGTCTGGACCCACAACTTTTTCCGCCAAATTCCATCAGCAGACTTGCACCTCTTCCAGGAGGCTGAAGGCATGCCGAAATCTGGAAAGTATTATACAACCTGCTGGTGAAGGGGTGGGGGCACTGAGGAAGAGAAGGTGGTGGGGAGGGGGTTAAAACAGAAAGAGAGGGGGAAGTATAAAAAAAAATGGGGGATGGGGAAGAAAGGAATGATATACAGAAATGTATGTGTTTGTGTATGTATGTGTGTGTTTGGTCTGGTCTGGTTTGTATATCCCTGTGGAGACTGTGCATTGACTTCCATTCATTTTTTTTGGAAATTTTACAGCCTAACCCTGACCATTTACCCTAAAATTAACCTCACAGGTACCTGCCTGACCTTAAAACTAACCTAAACTCAATTCACACCATGGTCCTAAACCTAACCCCCCACCCATAATTTACATTTGGACCCCTGGGGACCGGGTATTGGTCTCCATGATGCACGTTCGGTCCCCACAAGGCTGCTTTTTTGGGAAAACTGTCCACACGATGTAGGAAAAACAAGGCCACACACACACCGCCCTTTGGCTTTGCTTCTTTTCTCCTTCCCACACACATAACTCTGTGAGCCCCCCTTCAAATATGTACAGACCACTCCCCAAACAGCTACAACATTTTCTTTTATTTTTATAGCCATATTTCGCAACTCCTCGTTTTTTTTTTTTGTTTGTTGTTTTTATGGATCATGAACAAACGGCCATTTCTCTAATGCAGTTTTGCTAAAAAAAAAAAGGGGGAGAGATGAGGGTGGGAGAGGTGTGTGTGAGGAGTTGTTTGCTGGCATAAAGCTTGAACATGAGTGCCATGGTCAAAAATCACCAGCTGTGTGATTGTGGTGGGCAGCAGGAAGAATAAAACTGGATGCTGTCCAGACCTATTTTCCCATGCTTTGAATTATGTTTCAGCCCAAATAAATGCACAAAAGGGCATACCTAGAAATAACTGAACAGCCAGTTTGTTTGGTCAAACCTTGAAAATATAAGGGGTCAAATCTGATGCGACATTCTAAAATTTTGTGTCATTTCGTTTAATCTGTCAGCACATGGATGTGTTGTGAATGCCTCTCAGCTACCCCCGCCAAATCTTTTTTGCTAAAATAAAGCGCATCACTCATAAAACTGATAATTTCAAATAAAGAAAACTGAAATGCTTAGAGTAGCTTGTCTTTGCTTTTTCCAAATGCACTTTCCTTTTTTTTTTCAATCTACCCAGAATCATTTGAAACTGTTTTTATTTTCATACTTTTTCAAAGATAAGCTGAGTTTCTTTTCCAGGAGAGCAGGGCGTAGCACTACGGATTTTGGCGGTAACAGGAGCAGAAAACGTAAACATTCCAGTACCCAGCATTGACCTCTTGACCTTTTTTAAAGCTAGATCTGCAGGGCCAGCAGCAGGAGACCACACACACACACTTGCCAGGAGGAGGAGCCGAGAGGATGCAAAACGTCTCTGATGTCCTTGCCCTGAAGAGCTTCAGATGCCTGGGCTGAGGGCTGTGAAGAACTAGACCATCCTTCAAACATCAGTGCAGTCTTCCCTCTCAGGGATTTTTATTATTTTTTGTTTTTGTATAAAAGTCAGAATGTCTCATATGGAAAAGTTATTTCAAGGGAAGCAGCTTCCGCCGTTCTCATTCTTCCTCCAGTCGTTGTGAAACAAAAAGTTTCCTTCATAAATGCAGAGACTGTGTCATAACCTCTTTGGACTGCTCTCAAATCTTCAGTGTAAAAATATGTTTTTCCATCCAGCAGAACCACAGTCTATATTTGCTTTAAGCTCACCAGAATAAAGCTGTCTATTTACTGCATGTGTGCTATTCTGTTTTTAACTGCAATGAGTGCGATCATCAACATTTCAGAGTCAGTCACTTCCAATTTCTTCATTCGGAAATGTTACCCAAAAAAAAAGAGCAGTTTTTACCTTTAGGATAAAAATAACAATGACTCATTCTTTTATTTTCAATTCTGTCCTGCCTGTGATAACCCCGTCTCACTCTGCCGAAGGTCCTGCAGCTATGTGGGACCCCATGAGGTCTAGCCCCAGCCTGCACTCAGCCATGACCACAATAGATGGGGCTGGGGGCTCTGCTAGTCTCTACCCACTCATCTCTGCCAGATGCTGCTTCTGTTCCAAGGCCAGGCCATGGCTGGTTGACGCTGATGGAAGGCGAGCACTCTGCACGTTATACACCCACTCTGATGAAGGTAGACCTCGATGATGTATATTAAAAATGAGATTCTTTAAATTCTGAGTTGTTCACACTTGAGAAGGTAAGTTCTCCATTCATCTGTGAATGCAGCACACTGGTGAGAATGCTGCGTTTATAGTTTAACCAATAGTCCTCAGACGATGATCACACAGAGGGACCACAGCTGTGCCACCATGGACTTGGCGCCACCATTAAAAAGGCAGTATGCACATACAATGCAGGCCTTGTTTGGCAGACAGTGCACGTTCACAGCAGGGCAAAAATGGAAGTAGAAGATCACAAAGGGTCACTTCCCATTGGCCCGCTTTGAACTTTGACCCTTCAGTCCTCCTGCTGTTTAATCTCTCTCATGTCTGACTGACATGAATAATACTATAGTACAGACGTCAACCTTTTTATATTTGGCTCTTTTACTGTACTTTATTCAGCAGCTTCTTTTCAGCTGTAGAAATGTATTTTGCATATGCTAGCATTTTTTTAAACTGTGTTCTTCTTCACACTTATTTCAGCTCTTCACACCCATCATTATATTTAGAAATTGTAGTCTGCTTGAGCAAAGTTTGTACAACCTCCATTCCAATCAAGTTGGGATGTTGTGTAAAGTCTAAATAAAAACATAATGCGATGATTCGCAAATCCTTTTCAACCTATATTCAGCTGAATACTCTAAAGCCAAGATACTTAATGTTCAAACAGAAAAACTTTTTTGATTTTTTTTTTTTTTCAAATATTCACTTATTTGGTTTTTGATGCCGGCATTTCCCATTCTTGCTTGATGAACAACTTCATTTGCTCAACAGTCTGGGGTCTTCGTATTTTGGGCTCCATAATGCTCCAAACATTTTCAACTAAACACAGGTCTGGACTGTAGGCAGGCCAGTCTAGTACCTGCAGAAATTATGTTCTTAAAATGTTAGACTATTTGCTCACTCAGTTGTTCACAAAGTGGTGAACCTCACCCCATCTTTGCTTTTAAACGGCTGAGCCTTTCAAGGATGCTCTCTTTCTACCCAATCATGAGTCTTACCTGTTCACCTGTGGAACACTCCAAACAGGTTTTTCCAGTCTTTTGTTGCCCCTGCCTCAGTTTTTTTTTTTTTTGGAACATATTGCAGGCATCAAATTCAAAATAAATGTGAATATTGGCAAAAAAAAAATTATTTCGTTGGAACATTAAATTTCTCATTAATTTAATAGGTTGAAAAGGGTTTGCAAATCTTTGTATTTAGTTTTTACTCAACATCCCAACTTAATTGGAGTTGTATATTATGGTGATTTTTTTTCTCTTTCCCACCAGCAATTTGGCATATTTCAGATATTTCTCATCCACCACTAGTTAAGCGATATGAGGCCATGCCCTGTCTTTGTGAAGCACTATGTCCACTATGGATTAAATTCATAAGGTTGGTAGTCATGCGTCGCGGTACAGACTTTCCATTACTGTCTGTCACCTTCCTGTTTTCATGCAAGCTGATGCTCAAGCTCTGTGTCACTGGCGGAAACTCTGGAACAGCTTAAAGACTCATTCACTTTCCCCCCAGATCTCAGTAGCATCATAAATCAGGGCGTGTTTGAAGACAGAAAGCAACACACGGGTGAAGATTCCCAGAGCTCCATGTGGAGAGAGGACTTTAAAACACACTGCTCATGGGTGTTGGTCATCTATTAAACAAATCCGTCATCCAGTTTATGCTCCCCTCCCTCCCTCTCTATGGCCGTGATTCCCTCCGGACTGAGCTGGAAAGAAGAGGGGGAAAAGTCCAGCCGAAAGTTGGCTCTCTTCATTGTCCTGCTGGCCAGGTTTTGACTCTCCTCCTCTGAGTTTACTCAGCCAACCAGAGCTGAAAACACTGACACATGTATATTTGTGTGAGCACTGTTGGGTTGGGTGTGATGTGGTGGTTTTATTTTCTGTGATTATTTAATGTTTCAGACAAGCTTTATTTACTTCTATGCATCAATGAAACAAATGTAAAAAGTGTAGCTAAATAAAACAAATAAAATCTATTAGTTCTCTGCTCTCTGTTGAATTACAGCTGTGTTAAATACAGTCTTTACATGCACGCCACACGTGTTCACTAAAACGTTAGATTAATAACTTGTTGAAAACAATGCTGCATTTTTTTAAAAACGTACATCTGCTGTCAGTTTTTTTTTCAGGGTGGATTTCAGCTTGAAGACGAAATCCCCACTGTTTACAAAATTGTCCAAATGCTTTGCATGTGATGTAAAGGCGTTTCAGAAGAAGATGCAGCTGAGCATGAGGCCATCTCCTGGATTTCCTGTATCATAAAACTAACAGAGCGCCTAACATGGTAAGGCCTGGAAACACACACTCACACACACACCCTCTCCATCTGTAGCCGTTTTCGTGTGATTGACAGACAGCTCACAGCTACGTTCAGAGAGTTGTTTGAGATTCAATTTCAAGCGAAGCACTGCCTCATTTACACCACAATCTTTACAGAAAAAAAAAAAGTCATGCTGACAGTAGAAACCTCAAACTTCATGGGAGTGGAGCTTTCTGGGTGAATTCAGGAATGCATGACTGTTTGCATGGATGTTTGACCGACAGGGAGCAACAGCAAAGAGGAGTAATTTATAAATCAGAGCAGGATGGAAGAAAAAGAAAGAATGAATGGGTAAGTAATAATCCAGATGCGTTTTTTTTTTTTTTCATGATTCTTATGCTGCATGCTCCAGCTGCGCGGCAGCTTTCAGGCCAGGAAGTATTGGAGGAGGAGTGAATGGGATGGAAGCAGAGGGAGGTCACAGTGCTGTCAGCCCCCTGGGATGGAAGGATTAGCTGGGAGGAGAGGGAAGACACTTGGCTCACTGTTACAGCTCCATCCTCAATCTGTTAACCGAGCTCTTTATCAGCAGCATGTGGCGTATCCAGAGCTCACCACAACGTTGCCATTTTGCTCAAAATCAAACACTGTCTCTTTTCTTTCACATGTGCACAAACAGACAGTGAAAGAGAGTCACCAATGGAGCCATATAGTGATATTTAGAGACCACTGTGAGTGCCTGGCCCCGCATGCTTGGGATGCCTTGGGTGTGACCAGGGTGGCCTGTGTGTCTCAGTCTGCTCCAGCTGCATGTAGTCTGCAGCTGGACCCATCAGTCCTCTCTGAGTGAGGAAAGCCTCACTCAGAGAGAAATATTTTATAAACATATGCACACACTAGCATTCTCAGGTAAAGATGTAACAGAAAGATGTGAGAGGTTGTTTGTGGCCAGGACTTTTTTTTATCATGAGTTGTCTCATGAAATAAATAAATGCATATTAAAATAGGTCTTTTTGGGGCCAGATATTAAAAAGTTTATACATTTTTAAAGCAAAAGATTAGATCTTTTGCTGTGTGATTCTCTGAAAATGTCTTAAACAATAGAAGTGGGTTACAAAAATATTCATTCCTTTTTGTAACACACCCCCCCCCCCAACACGCACACACACACACACAGTTTTATTGCTTAACAATGTGTAAGAAATGAATGTTTCATTTTTTTGTTATCTGAAGATACTTCTGATTAAAGAAGTAAAATACAGAACAGATTCAAATGAAGTCTTTCCGTTTCTTAATATTGGACTCTATTTCAAACTCAAGACCTGAAATAAAATTACTCAACTTAATATAAAAATAGATTTTATATGAAATGTAAACATTAAATTTATGATTCGATGCAACAAAATAAACTAATTTAAAAGGTGAAAGACAATAATACTTGTTCTGCCCCCTTAGCTGTTGGATTTGAGTGACTGTAGCCCCCAGAGCAATTTAGTTGAATAGCCTTGTAATAATGCCTCAAAATAAGGTAAGGTAACATTTATTTATATAGCACTTTCAGCAGCAAGGCGATACAAAGTGCTTTACATGATTTAAGAAATGATACAAACAAAGAAAAAGAGAGAAAAACAGGCAGCTAAGCTGCTTTAAAGTCAGCATTTTCCATAAACTACATTTTTCATAATGCATTCGTCATGATTATGAATGGGATTTCCCTGTGTGAAAGTGGGAGAGTTCAGAATTCAAGACTTACTACAAATCAACAGTGAGTAAAACTCTTATTTTTACTTTTATTCATATCCCTGTAAGTTTTTATTTTACATTTAGTCAGTCATACACATAGTTTTTTCAGCCTTTATAAGAGGACATGTTTAAATGCTGTTTCTATGCAGGAAATACCACCTAGAGCTCAGTTATTGTATGTTAGCAGTGCTCAGCTATAACCATGAGAAGAAGAACGGGATGTTTTGTGTTTAGTCAAAGTTAAACATGAAACATCAAAGTTAATTACTACTGGCTCTTTGAGGGCCAGCTAGCACTCATGTGGCAATCAGTGAATATGTGTTTGACACCCCTGGTTTAGATGTTCATGGTTCAAGATATATATATTTTTTTTCAAACCAGCCCTGACCCTGATTTACTTCTTGTTTGGTGGCAGACCTGAATACTTGGAGGTGTGGCAGTGAAGTTGAGTTCCCACAGGTGTGTATCATTTTACAGTTTAGACCATGGTTCCCAAACTTTTCAGCTTTTGACCCTCAAAATACCAGCAGCAGAGACATGAGCCCCCAACTGTTGTTGAACGATAAACATTTTCACGTAAAGCAACAAGAGCATAGTAACAATATACATTATGCTATTTTTGTCCATTTTAACTTCCTTAACCTTACTATTTTGTAACAAAAAAGACAAAAAAATTGTTGTTGTCATTTTCTAATATAGTTATTTCAGAAAATCTTTTCAGGACCCCACCTTGATGTATCAGGACCCCATTGTGGGTCTCGACCCCAATTTTGGGAACCACTGGTTTCGACCATCTGACAGATTACTCACATCAGTTTTGCATGGTATGGTTACAATATTCCAGACAGAAGTGCTTCAGGCTGCATTACAACAGCTACTGTTAATATTTGATAAAAAAAATTTAGATGTCTATGTAAATAACTGTCTAATGCAAAGCTGTTGATAAAAGCTCAACAAAATAAAGATAATTTGAAGCACTATGCAAATATTAAAGGCTGAAATTTGTTAAGAATTTTTTGCTCTGAGACTCGTTAGTCATCAAATCTCCAAATTAAAGTTGTCTGAACAGTTCGCTCCAACAATTAGGATAATAAATGTTCAGAACATTTTCACTTCAAAAGATCTGATCCTAACTAAAATGGTTAATAAAACTGAAAAGACAAGCTGGTCACAGTATTATTTTTATAGAGCGGCGAGGCCGAATTACTGTCACCCCAGAGTTTCCATTCTTCCATGAAGTTTCCAGTTATCCACTGTGTAACATTACACTGCAGCAGCCAATCCGGTGATTCTCAGGACTTCACTATCGTGGCCTACTCCCTCCTCCTCAAAACCATGTGTGTAGACTTTTTTTTTATATATATACACTGGAGATCTACAAGCCCAACCATGACCTCAGAGAATTAAAAATTCAACTCGGAAACCCCCTCAGTATCCCCTCAAAGTGCCGTTTTAACTTATCAGCTGCATTGTGATTGATGTTTTTAGTGTGAGAAACTGCAGAAGCGAGGGAGTTAGTTTGCAACTGTTCCATAAACCTGCAGCTGTTGTGGGCGCAGTTAAAACGTCAGAGGTATTTACTTGATTCATTAGTTATCAAAAAAAAAAAAGTAAAAGAACCAACAACAATGCCTATATGAAAGACTGAAACTAAACTCCAAAGCTGAGTGTAATGAGAGAGCAGGTAATTGTTTTGAAAGGGTAACTTTACAATGGAAAAGAAAAATAAAAACAATCCCTGTTTTCAATTACGTATTTCTGCCCCATCCCCCACCCAAAAAAAAACCTTGAAAAGTTCAGTTTAAGCTGCCTTGCTATGTTTTCTTCTCTGAAGTCACCTCTTGCCTGTTCCATATATACCAGCACGAGACTGAAAACAACTTCCCACACTGCTGTTTAGTATTCTAAAATACATCACTCCCATTTCGCACTTTCTTTTCACAATTCTTTTTAAACTGTTAGATATAGGAAAATGACACTGCTCATCTAAAGAAAGGTATTTTCTTCTTTGCAACTTGGACCACACCCTAGTTTTTTTTTTATTGTATCACAAAAGGGTGAAATTTATTATGCGGAGAAACGTAGCAGAACACATGTTTTGAAACCCTCATTTGGGTGGAGGAACAGACGAAAGCCTCATCTGGAAGAACAAAACATCCCATCATTCCCCAGGATTTTGGATCCAGGTTCAGCCGGGATGGGAGTGGGTGGGATCCTGACACACAGCTACACAGGAGAATGTTGGCGATGATTTGCATCTGGCTCTTTTTTTTTCTGTGCATGCTCTTCATGTATGTGAACAAAAAAAGCAAGAAATGGGGAGGACATTCCTTTAGTTTATCTTCGAGTCAGTTTATAAAGCTAAAAGTTCTAGATAAACTAAGAGAGCTGGTTTGCTTGTGCTTTTTATTTTCCATGTACTACCCCATAATCAAACAACATAAGCTGTGCTGCGATAACTTCCCCACATTTCCCTCAGATATGGTTTCGGTTTCTGTTGGAAACCGGTTTTACATGTTTGTGCTTGCATTAAAGTAACTCATTGTGAACTATGAAATGAAACATACAAAGGGTATTCTGAACTGCAGTTTATCAAATGGTGCAGTTTGAACCACTTTACGTCAGCGGTTTTCTACGTATACTGATATGTGGGTATGCACTCAGTGTAAACAAACCACTTTTATCTCAAGCGTAAAGGAGTGCGAATAGATTATTTACCTATGTTCATGTAGCCTTTTATGCAAACATGTAGATGGCACCAAGTTTTACTTTCATATCATAATTACCTATTGTTTGTCCTTTGGCTCTTTAACTTCTGTGCAGAGAAACCTTTTTTGAGTGAAATATCTTCTAGAGACACTCAGTTCTATTTAAATGTTACGTGGTTGTTAGAAAGAGGCAGAAATAAACTCAAAGTCCTGAATTAGAACTAAATATGTTCCCTTTAGCTGTAAAGGCACCCATAACTTACAGGATTATAAAACTATTTTAAACAGTTGCTTGTGAGCTAGAGAATAATTATAACTAATGGCAGAAATTGAGTCATTTTCATGATTGCATTGCAATCTTACCAAAATGGTTTAAGCGTTTAATCTTTCAGATGTTGGGTTAATGGTTTGACTCGAGCTCTGCTGTTTCTTTGTTTTCTTTTATTTTTTACTCTCAGTTTCTTTCCTTTTATTTTCCTGTTTCATCACCTCTCTCTGTTTAATGCAAACAGAGTCTGGCTCTGTTACAGATGTCTTCCTGTTAATATGGAGTTTTTTCTTCCCACTAGCGCCAAGTGCTTGTCCAAAAAGTTGAATTAAACTGTCAACAGATAAAAAGGAGAACACTTCATCTTCCTTTTATTTATTTATCAATTAATTATATTTTTTGTGGTTTTACATTCAAGAAGGATGAAATTTTATTCTACTTCCTACTAATGGTCACTGCCTCTACAATACAAGGTTTAGATTCATGCCAACCATTCTGTATAGATACCAAACAAAGCTTTTTGTTAAGTTGAAACATAACATCATTATTTACATCAGATTCAATAAGGTTGTTTGATGTTTGTTAAACTAAGCCTTTAACATTTAAATGTTAGGAATCATAAATAAAAGCCTAAAATATTAGTAGCTGTTTTGCAGCATTTGATTAAAAAAGTGTGTCTCTAAAATGTAATTGACTTTTTCAACATGAGCTTGTAATAAAGACAGATCATCATGTTTAATTAAAAATAAATAAGAATAAATAAAACTAGGAACACAGCGGCATTTACAGAGTTTTTTTAAATGGTAAATGAGTTCTAGTCAAGCAGCTAAATAAGCAGATTTTTTTAAGCACAAGTGTTAAAAAGCACACTAAAACAAGATCAGTTTTTATGATCTAACCTTTTCCCAGTCATCTTAAATCTTTAAAGCACCTCGGTTTTTGCACACAAGGCCAAGAGAAGTCAGTGAAGTGTGGCTGTGAAAGTCCGTAATGATGCAAGGCTATCTGAGATCTACTGAAGATAAGCACGTGCCCGGGAAAATGTGCAACTCCCCAGTTACTGCAGCGCCACCTTCTTCTACAAACAGCTGGAAAAGTTTGAGAAAAGAAAGTGTTTGCTGGCAGACACCTTTCTTAAAAATGTGGTCTGGCAGCTCATAAAAGAACAGATACACTAGAGACAGCACAGCAGCAGGAATGAGAAAACTCATAAAAAATTAGGTATGAAGACAAATGTGTTTATTCATTTTTGTCATATTTCTTGTTGAGATTCATTAACAGGATGACACTTCTTAAAAGTATTTGTTCTTTGTTCGTTTTGAAGTTCAAAACAAACATTTATGTGAGGATTAATAGGTTTAATTTGTTGCTGCGTTTCTGGCGTTTATCAGCCCCGTCCTCACGTCTAGCTTCGCTCCATCTCTGAAAGGAGCCATCCGTGGGTTTGGCAGAGATCTTGTGCGAGCGGCCGCTCCGGGCTGCCATCCAAACTGATGCCGTTGGATGAAAAACACCCAAACTCTGAGTCAAGCCAGGCTTTGCAGCGAGGCCGCAGTTTCCTTTGGCCAGGCCACGGCGCAGTCACCGGGCCAGCCATTACATGTGTATGTGTATCACCACATTTCCCAGCACTTCATACGAAAACAAAACTGAAAGGAAACCTAAACAACAGGAGGATTATAGATTCCAAAGTTTGGTTTCATGTGTCAAATTCCAGATGACTCATAACATTAGCAGTGAGCCTGATCTAGACAACGATAAAGCAAATTTGTTTCAGAGCAAAATGAAAGAAGATTGTATTTGGGATGTAATCGCTGAAATTCTTCAGCTTGTGCGAATAACTGAAGTCAGAGAAATGCACAATTGTTTGTAATGACTTGAGGTTATCAGAGATTAAACAAAAAGGAGAAATTGTGCTAACAGAGTCACCTTCTTGTACAAACGTTGACGTTTTGGCAAAAAAAAAAAGTATTTACTGGCAGACAAATTTCATGAACATTTGATCTGGCTGCTCGTAAAGAAAATGTTTTGGCGTAAAGCTGTCAAAATGAGCGCAGATACCTTCCTCGACAAAGATAACACGAAAGCAAAGATGAGAAAACTTCTGATAAGAGAGATAGCGATAATTCCTATGTCAAAGAGCTGTGTCGGGAAATTTTTAGCTGCAGATTTCCAAGGAACAGAATCCTAGGAACACAAGTTAAAACTCATTTAACTGTAATTAATGCCAGCATAAAGTGTGCCTGATACAGCGTTGATATGAAGCAGCAGATAGCAGAGCTATGAGAACTGTAGGAAGGATTGCAACTCAAATCAAACACTTTCATAGTTTTTATTGCTTCATTTCAACTCCCTGAGGCCAGAATCGCTCTGATTCCAGGCAATAGTTTGTATACTGATCACGCCTGTTGGGATGTGCGTGCTTATGACATCAATTTCAACAGGAAGCCATAGAATAATGATTTGCACATGTTTAGGATCACTAGAGTGCCACAACCGAGAGTTTGTCACTCCGTGTGTATTTGAATTGTTTGCATTTTATTTTTTCTTTCCTCACGGAGGAACAGAAAGAGAAGAAAGAGGGCCTTCGCCTCTTTTCAAACATCTTGGCTCACTTTATCTGATTTAGTTTCCAGCCAATGGTGCTCCTCCATTTGGTCATGGTTCGTTCTGGAGTTTTAGTGTTTAAAACTAGAGAGGTGAGATGGGATATATATGGCAGAGAGATTGTCTGGTGGGATTCCTCATAGCATCTGTCCTGAATATTTTACAGCAGGAGTGTCAAACTCATTTTCACTGAAGGCCACGTTAGCATTATGGTGGCCCTCGGAGGGCCAGTTGGAGTTAACTTTGAAATTTTGTGTTTAGCTTATACTAAACACGAACAGTCACGTTGTTTGTCTCTTCGTTGAGCATCACTAACAAACAATAACTGCGCTCTATATGTGCTGTTTTGTGTTAGAAACAGTGTTTTAACATTATTTTACAGAAATACTATTAAAAGTAAAGGTAAGAGAGTTTTACTCACTGCAGAGTTGTGGTAAGTCTTGAATTCTGAACTCGCCCACTTTCCAAAATGAAATTCCCACTAGAGAGGGAGTTCCAGTGTAAATTTACAACTTGTAAGTGGGAAGGTCCCACTTCCCGGTACAATTGTAGCTTGTTAAAAATACGGTGAAATGGAGATTTTACACTGCATATTTTGCTGGCTACTCTTGAACCCTGTGCACCTCCATCTTGTAGTGGGATGCCATCATTTGGAGGGTAAAATAAATAACATGCATTATGGGAAATGTAGTTTATGGCTAATGCTGGCTTTAAAGTGCCTGTGACATCAATTTATTGTAAGAAATATAAATGCATATTTTGAAAAATAATAATAACAACACTGAGATGAACACTGATATATTTGCAAGTGAAGTAACAGGAAGTGATGTCAACAGGTAATGTCTGCATGTGCATAGAGCATCGTTACAATGGCTAACAACACAAACTGAAAAGAATCTGATATTTCTTTAGATTATTTTGAGTTACTATCAAGAGACATGAAGAAGAGTCTGAGTTCAAAAATTATTGTTTCAATAAACCAAAGGGTTTATTTTAAAAAAGGAGTTCCCCTTTGATGTCACTTCCTGTTTCACTTTGGCTGAGCCAATATAAAAAAAAAGCCATTTATGTAACAAAATGGGTCAAATCCTTTGTATTATACCAAGTTTCTTATATATAAAGATGTTTTCTTTGAGTTTTTGTATCTGAAGATATGCATGTCACAGGCACTTTAAAGCAGCATACCTTATGTTAAGACATTAGACATTGAAGCTCTTGTGGGCCACATAAAATGATGTGGTTGGCCTCATTTTACCCGCGGGCCTCAAGTTTGATACTGAGTTTGAGTCGAGTTTGATGAACACAATACTTTTGTGCATATCCATGTTCCCTGTTAGCATGCAATCTTCTCTCCACTGCCTGTTTAACAGTTTAGCACGATCCTGCACTGTGTGTGATCCTTTGAGCATAGCTCTGGGTACGCAAGGATTCCTCTCCAGCTCCTCCTTCGAGGTCTGTGAAGTGTAATCTGATGGTTTCTCACTGGTGAAACACAAACACCAGCTTTGGCACACTGAACGCAGCCCAGAGAGGAAGAAAAACACAACTCACACCCAGAAAAAAAGGGAATCCATCTGCAGGAGTAACGCCACTGCTTCTTTTTACTGTGCAATGAACCATGCATCTGACAAAAACGTCTCTGCAACATAAACAGACTGAAATTAAGGGCCTGACGTTCCATGACAGAATGCATATCATCTGCTGCCTTTAAACTGAAATCATTTGATGTTAAGAGATGGAATTGTGGTAATTTTGGTCAAATCTTGCAAAATACCTAATGTTCCATCTCGTGCAAAAGTGTGAAATCTCCTAAAATATGTTTATCTTAGTCATTTTGTGGCAGCCATCTTGACTGTGGCTGAAGTTAATGAGTTGTAGATGTTTAAGTGATTACCTTCTGAGCATTTCGTTTAAATCTGTCCTCTTGTTTATGAAATACTTTGCTAACAGTACAGAAAAACAAATGCACACAACAAACAGCATTTTGCAGCTTGATATTCTGTTAGCAGCTGAGTGTTGAGTAGAAACCAGAACTTTTAAAAGAAAGTTTTCAAAACGTAAAAACCTGAAGACGTTTGTTGAGATGGACTTTCTCTTACATCCGGAAGGACTGGTTTCAAAGTGTCACCGTTTTCTTTTTCTTTCTTGTTTTGGTATAAACCAAGAGGCGTTCCCCCATTCCTTCTTATTCCCACATGTGAAATTGCCTGTCAAGCTGTCCTGCGATGACGTCCTCCAGGCTGTGGAGTCAGGGATACAGATCCAAAACCCAATCCCTAATTCGCTGGCGTCACTCTCATGTTTGCTGTTGGAGACGAACCAAAAAGAACGAGTCATCGGACCACTCCTGCAAATGGAGCTCAGCAGTGCGCACACATACACACACACACACAAACTGCAGCTGAGGCTGACTCACTGTCACAGAAGAGCAAACCATAACACTGACACGCTGAAGTCTAAATTTGACTCAAATTATTTGATAATAACCAAAATCTCACACGTTTGTAGCCAAAATCAAAGAGGAAACTGGACCTTGGCATCCAGAGTCTTTGGCGCTGATAATTAATCCTACAACTATGATAGTGGGGTCAGTTTGATTTACTTTTCTAATCATGAGTAATATTCCACTCTTGTATGGCTTGTATGAATAAATGAAGAATCACCGTAACAACCCAGTGGTTGGTGTTTTGGTCAGCTGTTCATCTTGAGGTAATGCCTAATCAATCAATACCTTTAGGAAAACTAATGCAAAGCTTCAAATTACATGAGAGTTGGTGAACCATTAATAAAGATAGTTCTGTTTTGAATTTCCTGCTGCTGTTTTGCCTCATTATCGTTGTTCCTGTTGTTAAACCCACTCTTTGCCTGTTTGCTTTGTTACCCTTCATTTTGAAAGACGAGCTGTGTGTTTCCATATAATGGTTTTGGGGAGAATTGGTTTTAGATGGCCTACGTTGTACCACCAGCCATCCATGTAACAAAGATTATAAGTCATCACAGTTATACTAAATGAGCAGAGAAATCAGTCAGAGAGACCAACAACATCCAGTCAACCAGCCTCCTAATAATGTGGTTTTGTTTGTTTCTGGTCAAAGAATGAGTTTCTGTGACATTCATTCCAAACCTTCAAATATTCGAGATTCATTATGAGAACAAAATGAACAAGTGATGAAGATGTTATTAAAAACAAACACTGCATATTGTTGTGTTTATTGCAGTCTGACAGATGATTTAATGAAACACAGTAATAAAAAAAGGGTGGGGAGCTGTGGTTCCATTTGATGAAGATTGTATCAAAGTGGCTGCATTATGAGCCTTTAGAACAACCTCATTGCCAATTCTGAACAGCTCATATTGATATAGTCTATTCAATGTGACTCCATATGGAGCGCCAAGTGTAAAATAAAATGTTTAAAAAAAATTTATCTAACACATTTTCATTATTTAACTTACTATCTGAATGTAAAATCTACTAATATTTTATTATTTAGCTGACTGTTACATTTTGCTAATTTTACTAAATGTTAAAATTCAAATAATCCTACATATAATAACATATAATCTTAAATGTTGTAACTAAATGTTGAAGTTTACATTTAAGTATTTCAGAAAGGAATGCAGCCTTTGCTGTACTCAGCTCTTGTTAGGACGTTATTATTCCTTAGACACAAGTAACTGCTAACCACTGCTAACTCTGCTGAAAATGGCAACAAACATTTTAAATCATATTGTATTCATTGAAAACTATATGGGTGGTAACTGTGGTCCAGCAGTTTGAAGTACAACTCTGACAACGGCCATATCTGCAAGTTTGATGTTTTGTAGGGCAGAGTTAGCAGTATTAGCAATGTTAGCAGTGGTTAGCAGTTCTTTTGTCTCATGATGATGACATATTAACTAGGGATGCACTGATATGAAAATTTCAGCCGATATTGATATTAATATTGCTGTTATGGCTGATAACTAATATTTACCGTTATTAAACGAACACACAAATTATTTATATACATATATGCACAAACGAGTCTTTTTTGATACCGTAAAAAATGACCAGACTGCTGACAGAGTCACTATCACTATCATGATCGAACACATACCGCTCTACCAACCATTTCCCCTCCCAAAACAGAAACAAACAGCAACAAGTGGGAAATCAATATCAAACATTAATATTGGCCCAGTTTTACTTATCATACTGGTACCAATATGCTAAAACATGACCAGCATTGGTCAATACCAATGTTAATGTGAAGATATTGTGCACTTCATGATAATTTAAACTAAGAAAATGTGCCATTTTAGAAAAAAAGTATTTATGAATTTTAAAGCAGCAACTTACCTCAAAAAACTGAGAAAATGATAAATTCATCCTCTCTAAAATGTTATTTTTATACCCAGTCTTCTTTCCGACCTGTTGCCAGTTAACGTAATTAGTTACAAAATGCTCCTCCAGCTGTTTCTTATTTAAATACTTTTACCAGACTTGCTCTGTTTGTTTTTAAAATGTTCTACTGCCACAAAATTCAAAAATACCCCTTTTTTCTTGCATTTTTATCATTTATATTGGAGTCTCTACTTTATAAAACATGACTGATGTGTGTAAATTATCAGTAGGGTTACAGTCTCACACGTGCTACAGCTATCCCATTTGTCTGTTCACCTTGTTTCCCCCTGACAACTGCTTTAATGACATCTTCCTAAGCAGCAGCACTTACAGCTGAGTTGTCAGGTTGTCAGAGAGAGACCCCCCCGACCACCTCTGCCAGAACACACAGCCCTGCTTCACCTGGCAGTCCACTGAGAACCTGGGCAGCGTCCCACACTTCTGTCCTTTAAGGATTTGCAAACACAGACCACGGGAATCCACCTGATGAGCCAAAATATAAAACTACAAAAAGCAGCAAGAGAGGCACAAGTTTTGGTTCTCTGCGTACAACAGCTGATCACAACCACATTTTGGCAGGGACTGGTTTCAATGTGTGCTTGCTCCTTTAACACTGTTGTCTTTTTCACCATGTTTTAGTTGTGTCACTTGTGAGGGAAAAATGGCCTGAGACCGCATTTGTAACGAGGGATGCAGGGCTGTAATGGGTTGCGGCCACCAGTCTTTTGTCACTCATGCTTAAACCTTGTTTGCTCGGAGGTGCAAGCCGTTCTACTGATTTAGCATGACCGAAACATTGTGCAGGCTTTGCTCCTCTTGGCACTGAACAAGCACTCCCCTTTTCTGCACAGACACAGGAGTAAACATGGAGTAGGGGGGTGCCTCACACATACAGGCATTCTGGGCATACCACAAGGCCTCTGGAGAGTTGGCCCATTCACACAGACACACACACACACACGTTTAAAAGCACACTGAAAGAGGGCAGAACACTGCTGGACATGTGGCTCTGTCAGCATGTTTGAGCTCAGCCAACTTCTGAGGTAATCTTGCGTTAAAAGTGAAAAAAAAAAACTTCCAGAATGTCCTTTAAATTGCAGCTAATACAAAACTAAAAGTACATCAAGATGAGTATGATTAAAGGTCTACCAATCTCTAGAAGAATGTAAGCCTTTAACATATAACAACTTCAACATGTAATGATTTTGAGCAATGTGTAGCCTGCCATATTTTAGCTCAATATTTGCTAAATTCACTGATATATGTCATTTTTGCTTGCTGAGATGGATTTAGTGTATTGGCTATCTTTAATTAAGTCGACTCCAAATTGTATTCAGCTAAAGGTGTCGACCCAGTGAGTACTTTTTGAAAGTTTCATTACAATCTATTCCATAATTCAAGAGATATTTTGCTAACAGACAGGCAAAAATTATAATTTTTAAGACCAATAAAACTAAGAGCACTTAAAAATATGCAGCATGTCCAATATTAAAGCTTTTACAATTATGTTTTATAAGATATTTCATTAGAAACTAAAAAAAAAGTTTGCACTTCTTGATTTTCACTTTGGATCAGTCCCTTTATGGGACGTCCTGTATTGTGCTCCAGTATAATCCAAATCATACTGTATGCAGTTTGAGGCGGGAAGAGAAGCAGGGGGGAGGAAAGGAGCAGACCTCTGGTGACGTGCGGGGCCTGCAGGGCGGTGTTCTCAGGCAGGAGGGGGGGCGGGGGGAGACAGGCTCGCGGACCGACCAACACATCTGGAATAGTAACTAGGAGTCCAGAGGAGCAGCAGACGCGCCGTGGTTCTTTCCCGACTCTTCACTTCTCTCCAACTTTTTTTCCACTCAGAAACTTTTACCTTTTGTAAGTTGGACTGTTGGACTTTCGTTTTTTCTTCTTTAGTCGGTTAATTGTTTTCATTGACTTGACGCGACTGTGTCTGTTGGATTTAAAACTTTGGATTTGTTTTAATGAAGGGGATAAAACCTAAACAAAAGTAAAAGTCGAAGCTGCACAGTTTTCCAGTCTGACCTGCTCGGTTTGTGTTTTGTATTTTTGAGGAAAGTGACGGCGGAGTTTCTTTTTACGCATGACGGCGCGTTTGCTGGAATGTTTTACCTCGCAGATGGGCTGAGCTTCTTTTCCAGCACCGACTAGACTCAAACTTCATTTGGCTGTTATTACCTTGAAGCCTTTCTCTAAAGCTCAATTGTTTTTACTTAATTTACACTGATAATATACACACACATATATAACATATACGTTTTTAAAGTGAAATAAAAAGAAAGATGAGTTCGCTCTTTCTTTTTCTTTCAATGTAATGAGACACTTTCCCATTCGAGTAAACATTGCGGTTTGTGCAGAAATGAGGAAACAGCGCCATCTAGCGTTAAAATAAGGCAGTTCAGAGCTGCGCGTCCAGACGCGTTTGTCATGAAGCTGATTTCATAACAGTTTTTTTCTTTATTCTTTCTTCTAGAGCTTGAAAAATGCTGTTAATTCTGCTCAGCGTGCTCGTCTTGCACCTAATCATCCTTGTTCTCCTTATTGTGTCTACAGCTTCCAGTGTAAGTAATTTGTTTTTTTCTCATTAATTTACTTTAAAGTGGTGGAAAAATCCAGAATGGAGAAAGGGATGCAGTGTGAAAAAAGTTATGATTTTTTCCACTGATTATTCTTTTGTTTCTTCCTGAATTTTAAAAGTTTGCTGTTAGTTTAAATGCCTGTGTTTTTGTTTCTTTTAGACCTGGTCTGTAGGTAAAGTAGGTAGTAGTGATCTCTGGTACAACTGCGAGACAACCTCTCAAGGCTACCACTGCAAGACAGCCAGCAATGAAGGTTTGTCTTAAATCCAGGAAAAGAAAACTGAACTTTTTAATTTAAGAAAAAAAAAATAGTATGAATGCTTCAACATTTCTGTTTTTTTGTCTTCTAGATTGGATCCAGGCAGTGCAAGCCCTCATGATCCTGTCTGTCCTCTTCTGCTTCTGCTCCCTCATCGCCTTCTTGTATCAGCTGTTCAGACTGGTGAAGGGCGGACGCTTCTACTTCACCGCCATCTTCCAGATCTTGGCGAGTGAGTATGACTTCATAACTGAGGGGAGGTGGGAGGTCACACCCTGAGAGGAAAAGAAAGGAGCTATGAGATCATTTGCTCTTTTCTCATCTCTCTCTCTCTCTCTCCCTCTCTTGCTTTAGGTGTGTTTGTGATGTGCGGGGCGATCATCTACACCGTGATGAGCCCGGACAACGGCAAGGAGTTTGGCTACGCGTACGTCCTGGCCTGGGTGGCGTTCCCCATAAGCCTCATCAGTGGGCTCATTTATATCGTCCTTAGGAAGAAGGAATGAGAGCAGGAGCAGGGGGGAAGAAGGAGGGGGAGCACCGGGAGGCCCCCCAACCCCTTACCACAACATCGCACTGTCCCTACTGCACCCACAGACCGTGGACTGACATCCCAGCAATTTCCTCTCTGAATGATCACACTAAATTGTTTCTCAAAATTCCGAATTAGATTTTTTTTTAAACTTGTTTTCACTGAGTGACTTTTTTTTTTTAAAATAGGAAACGTTTTGGTTACTTCGACTTTCCAACATCCCACAAATCCATACTGTGTGATACAAAATAAAAACCCTGCCTCACTTCGGTATGAAGATGTACATAGTGTCTGTGGTTTTTAGTCATATTTATAACAATTTTTACCTGCATTGTGTACATAGTGTCAAGTTAACATGCTCTTCTCTGTGATAGTTTCTCACCAATCATGCAGCTGTACCAAAGAGATGTCGCTTCAACTGCCAGAGTACCGAGCTTCTCATCGTTTCTTTGCCTTTTTGTTTCTGCCGAATGCTTTTAACAACGTGCCTTATTTAGTACATGTGTTTGAGTGTAAGGAAATGAGAAAAGTCTTTTTAAAAAATGTTAATAAACTCATGAAGTTTCTTTTTTTTCTTGTTTGTTTTAAAATGTACTTGATAATTCAAATAAAGTTGTTTTGAATTTTGTATTGTTAAAAATGGTGCTTTTTAAAAAAAAAACAAAAACAAAACCTACTATTCTTGAAACATGTATTCTGATTTGTGCAGCGAGTGTGTCATGTCCTGTAATATGTTTGCTTTGTACAAACTTATCTTTTTTTGTCAGTATTATAAATAAACCTGTTTGAAATCAGCCACTAGTGGTTTTTACTCTTCTGTAGAAGGACGTTGTAGTTTAGGTTGTTATAGATGCAGATTTGAACCTTTAATATATTAGAAACTCTGATTTGACCTCTATCACCTGATTTTTACAATATACAAGTGCTATAAGATATACCCTGTATGCACATGTTCGTGTGTCTGTGTGTCTGTACATCATTTAAAACCTTGACATTTACTGTTAAAGTCAATCCAGTTAGCAAAATATGTCATGGAACTGATCAAACATTAATGAAACCTTCATAAAATAATCACATGGATGACTGAGTTTTTGTACTTTGGGAGGAAACCGGAGTACCCAGAGAAAACCCACGCATGCATGGAGAGAACATGTAAACTCTACCTAGAAAAGTCTCCAGCTGGGATTTGATCCTCTTGGCACTTTTGAATCTTCTTGCTGAGCGGCACCAACTCTACCCACTGAGCACTATGTAACATCTTTATTTAAATTTTTTGGCATTAAATCTCGGTGTCAACCCTGCAGTTCATTAATTTCTCAATGGCTTTCACCGCTACTCAAATTTATCCAACACATAGTTATAACTAGACACAACTTTACAGATATTATGGTAATTTTGTTGTGGTAGTAACTGAGAGTCATCATCTGAGTGCTAACACAGCTAGCAAAGTTTCACAGCATCCCATGTGATTGTCCAGAATTTCTTTCACAATTTGACCAGAACAAGTTTAACTTGTCATAGTTGAGCCTGTTGTGATAAGCAATTAAAAACTTAATCAACTGATAAATTGGACTGAGATCTATAATTTTCATTTGACTTCATTTTCCATTTATTTCAGATGTGTGTGGGTTTCATTTCCATTTTATAGCTTTTGTTAGGTTTGGTTTTTATTCAAGTGCATTTGTTGTTAGCAGAGACTGAGAGCCCATGTTTTTTTTTTTTTTTTTGGTGGTTTTGTTTAATTAATTTGGATATTTAAAATGTCTTCCAGGTTAAATGTCCTCTAGAAATAAAAGTTTTTTGCTCTTTGAAAGGATGTACTTGCATGATTACTCAGTATTATTGTTTATCACATTTTCTGAGACAATTTATCATCCAACAAATTTGTTATCATTTGTCATAATGCTTTTAGTTCAAAACCCTGGCATGAAAGGTGGCGGGTGGTGTGCAACACATCAACAAATGTGAGGCCTTTAATTCAAGACAGCAATGCAAGGTACTCACTGCACCACTGGGTGGCGCTGTGACACAAAACACTTCACAGATTTAATCATGAACCTGTGAAAATGCATGACTGACGTGCGGGAAAAAAATCTGCAATAAACTTTTGCAGGTTATTTAGCAAGGCTTTATTTATGACATCGTGTCGTATAAACCAGGACAGTGTGTCATAAACGCGCTGACAAGTAGTTTCATTGTTTCTCAAGACATCTGATTAAAACTGTTTTGTGTACCTTCAGTTTCCTGTTGACAGCATCTATTATAAACTATGAAGGATCTTTGGAAAATGCAAGGAGCACCATCTGGCTACGCTTTGGGGAAACACGTAACAGCTGGAAACCTGGATCCAGACGTGCAGATATTATTTCAGCAAACGTGAATCCAGTATGAATAATGAATCTGGGTTAATGTGGTTTGCTGGAATAAAACATTTTTGTTGGCATTTCTCTGAGGAAAACAAAACTGGGCAGATTTTAGAACAATTTCTGACTCCAAAAATTGTGAAGACAAACATTGAGACAAACAGATTTTGAAGTTTACTTGTTATTTTTGCTTCGCCACATTTCACCTCACTGCATTAGATTTATTATATGTTTATTATTAATCTCGTTTTTTTCATTCTTTGGTTTTTAATCCAGGTCCAGCTCCGTAAAGAAACTGATGCTGACTTTACAGAAGAGCAGAAATAACGTTTTAGAGTCAGATTTATTCACAAACAGTTGTACTTATTTGACTCTGGATTTAAGAAATGACGCCACTACACACACACACACACACACACACACACACACACACACACACACACACGCACACACGCGCGGTCTAGTACAGCTATCTTTATGGGGACCTTGCATTGACTTCCATTATTTTTTACAGCCTAACCCTGACCACCAA